>JAJOOS010025550.1:0-35261 GCA_029582725.1 Solanum chiquidenum
GGCATATTCGATTTGAATCATAATAATACTCTAACAAATGAATTTCAAATGAAGTACAACGACTATAGAATTAAAGGCAAAAGAAAAAGTCTAAGCTAGCATTTAATATTTAAAAATGATCAAATTTTCTAATTTATACCTTTTCTTTTTTAAAGTTTAATTTATATTGGCGTGAGAGATTGATTATAGTAAAAGTAAATTGAGCTCAAAGTTGATAAAAAAGAACTGGTTGGAAAAAAACTATAGTTTACTGTGGATATTATAACCCTAGATAGAAAGATATAAAAATCAAAAATTAAATTAAAAAATTATTAGATAGTCGAGTATTGTCGCATTTCAGGTAGAGCAGGCCGCAGGGGCTAGCCCAACCTCATCTTGGCCTTATATTAATTATTATATATTATATAGTTTTAAATTAACAATTTCAAGAGTCTAGACGTAATTTTGATATACATGCCAAATGAGATTGGATGTATAAAGTTGGTTTATTCTTTAATTATTCTTCTTCGTCGTGATGGAAGCCATCTTCGATATATAATATATAATATTCACTTACATAAATTCAAGATTGGGACTTTTCCATTTGTGACAAGTGACAACTAATCTTAGAGAGAAAAACAGTATTGAAAAGTAAAGGGACAATAATAGTACTTCCTAATTATTATTTTTTAATATAAAAATCCTTTTAACTTTTAATTTTCTATTTCATTTTTATTCACATTACTCTTATAGGCTATAGCTATTAAAAAATATTATAATTATATTTAATACTACAAATTTTAAAGGGGACAAATTATCTCAACAATAGATAGATGTGGCATATTCGATTTGGATCATAATAATAGTCCAAATGAATTTCAAATGAAGTACAAGGACTATCAAATCAAAGGCTAAAGATAAAGTCTAAGCTAGCATTTTACTTTTTATAAATGATTAATTCTCGAATTTATATATTGAGGACGAATATAGTAGAGATAGAGGCAGAGGTAGATTGGAAAAAATCAGTGGAGGTAATTATTAGATCAAATATGGTAACTATAACTTTAACCTATTGAAGATATAATTCTATATAAAAAGATACGAAAGATTGGGGATTAGGATAGAAAATTAATAAGAAATCGAGTCTTTGTCACACTTTTGGTGAGAAAAATATTGTGCTAGTCCCATCTACTCTCCGTCTTACCAGTAGTATAGTATTTAATTAATAATCGCAATTCTTATTCTTTAGCATACATGTTTTATTATTCGTTGCTTCATTTATTTTATAGTAGTATGTTATCATATTTTTTCTTGAAATTTTACGTTGAATAACTTATCTTGCATACGAATAATGTATCTATCAAATATAAATTTTTACTACTCACAAAGGTAGGCAAGATTAAGGTCTGCTTATATTTTATCAACCACTTATCGAAAATATATTGTAATTTTTAAAGCAATAACCCCCCCCCACACACACAACAAACAAAAAAATGACCCTCAATCTATACACCTAGATAGGAGAATGTTGACAAAAAACTGAAAAATGATATGGGGTATTTTTTTAAAATCAAAATTCCAATTGAAGAAGAGGGGAATCTCCTGGTGAACATTTGTGTTTATTTATTTATAACAACAGCAAAGAAAATTAAATAAAAAGACAAATTTATATGTACCAAACAAGTCTGAAACATTATTTCAACTCATCAAAAGCTCTTCTTGAAACTAAACTCTAAATTCTTCAAGAAATCCAGAATTTTTTTTTAAAAAAAAAAAAAAGAGAGAGGAATTTTTACAAACTCGTACATCGCAATCCTGATTATTATCTCCCACGAAAACTGAACTCAGTATTTTCGACACGAAGAATATATAGTATAATAATTTCTATGATGAAGTCATTAAAAGCTCTTCTAATAATTCAACTCCCAAGTCTTCAAAAACAAAAACATTTTCTAAATTTTTATTGTTCTTCTTTCTACTACTTCTCTTGTGCTTGACTCTTCTAGTTTTATGAGTAGCTTTTAAAACAGCAGCTGGTGATAATCCATCTTTACAAGAATACTCAATTTTTTCAAGTGATTTTTTGACATCTTCAATTGGAAAATTGAGAAGAGACCAAGGACCCCTCATTGATAATGCGGCTTGATCATAAGCTAAAGCAGCTTCTTCAGCAGTATCAAATGTTCCTAGCCAGACCCTAATTCCATTACGCGTTGAATCCCTAATTTCTGATGCATATTTACCCCATGGCCTTTTTCTAACTCCAATATAATGTTTTTCTTGATCATCTTCTTGTTTATTCTCTTGTGATGTTACCTCTTCTTGATCATGATGGCTATTTTGGCTACTTGCTTTTGATGTTGTTGTAGTAGTGTTTGAGGATTCTACAACTAGTTCTTGATGATTACATGGTATAATTATTGGTGGATATTCATCAATATCAACAAATGGATCATTCAAGAAAAGATCATTACTACTCCATGGTGATTGATCTTGGAAAAACAACAAATTGGAATGTGAAAATGAAGTGTCTATCTCTAGTGGGCTTGAGTTGCTTGACATCTTTTGATTTTGGTGTTTTTTTGGGTTGTCAAGAGACTCTCAAAGTTGTTGAGTAGCTTACATTATTTATATATAGATCCCCACTATTGGATGAGGAAAGAGAAATAGTGGTGTCCCCTCCACCCCACCCCCCCACCCCCTATCCCACCCCAAACAAAAAATAAATAGAATTAACTAGGAGTGAAATCGTTAATCATCACTAAATAACTCGTAATTAGCTAACAAAGTTAATGTTTGCGATGATTTATCGTTAATTCATCGCTAAAATAAGATTAATAACAAATTTTAATGTAATATTTTGTCGGTCACTAATTTCTGCTCTTTTTTTAAAAAAAAATATAGTGGTTTGCCTAGAAAGTAGAGACAATTACAAAATTTTAATTCTAGGACGATAATCCCTTGCTTCTTTAAAAGAAATATTTATGATACATTCTTAAAGTATTGTTATAATGAGAATCTTAATAACTTAATTGATTGACTATTCGGACTTTTATCTTAATTATTAGTGAGAGTTTGATTCTCTTCCTAATCCCCAATCCATTTATCTTTCTCCTACCACAAATTTATTTTATTTTATTTTTAAAAAAAGTGTTGTTATAATCGTTAGTACTTATTTGAATGTGTCGTGCATGACATCCATAATAATTATTAGGGTATATATCATCAAAGAGTAAAATATGAACTTCAAAGTTATAAAGTTTAGAAGCACTAAATATGTATTAGTATTAATTTAAGAGCCGATTAATTAAGTTTATGCCTTTGTCCCACTTGGGAATTTCTATAGAGATGGTGGATAAATATGACAATTTTTATTGTCCAAGATATTTTCACCTCTTTTTCAGAGTTGATCTAATCCCATCCTATTTTTTTAATATTTTTTATTTTACAAAAGAATAAATGACATACTATTGAACATGGCTGGTGTCTTTTTCATTAATTGAAATATATATTAAAAAATTAGTTTATAGGATGATGTGTAGGTCGTGTGTGAACCCTATGAGAAAGACAAGACTACACATTGGCCAAATTTTGATGTCAATTTTGTACTAATTTTCATGTGCTTGAGACAAGTGGCAATAGCTCCTTAGCCATCGTCAAGAAAATTCAAAGTCCCATGAAATGATTTAAAATAAAATCGTGGAATTTTAATTTTATGAGTTTTCAATTTTAAAATAATAATATAAAATTAAATTTTGAATAATTGAGTTCTGAAGTTATACTTATTTGATAGAGTTTTTAATTTTTAATATAAATATGAAAGTTAGATTAATATTATTAAATCAAACACACGAACGTAAATTTCTAACCCCGCCTTTGATAATTGTCACGTGGTAAAGATAAGTGCCAATGGTCATTAGCCATCGTCAAGAAATTTCAAAAGTCCCATGAATTGAGTAAACTTAAATGGAATCGGAATTTAATTTTATGAATTTTAGATTTTAGAATAATTATGATGTATATCAATTTTTGAGTAATTGAGTTTTATAGTTGATTTTTGTACTTAGTTGATAGAGTTTTTAATATAAATATAAAAGTTAAGATTAAGATTATTGAATTTTATCGAACATGTACTTAAATTTTTAACCCCGCCTTGATAATTGTCACGTGCTAAAGATAAGAGGCAGTGGTTCCTTAGTCATCAATCATCATCAAGAAATTCAAAGTCTGATGAAATAATGATACCAAATACAAAGAACGACTTATAGGATATATATTAAAATTATTGAATTCGATTAAATACGATGTAACTTTCTGGTCTCACTTTTGATTTTATGGATAGTAGCTTCCTTAAATTGAATCCAAAAAATGTTTCTTCCATAAAGAAGAAGTGTCAAATCAATTGTGTCAAATTTTTCTACGCAAGATTGTTGAAGCGCAACGAGATTGCTAAATGTGCAAGAAAACGAAGTGCAGCCTTAATTAGTTTGACCAAAGAAAATAATTAATTATATTGTATGGACGATATAGAAATAATATTTTAATAATTTTTTTTTTTATAATTGATATTAATTACAGTAATTGATTCTTAAAGTTATGTACACTGAATTATTGATATTGTTGTTGGTTAACATATTTATATAATTAATTATTATAATAAAATTCATGTATAATTATCTTATAAATAACAATATGACTATGTAAGACAAAGACTTATATTATCGATGGGCGTTGTGGTGGAGTGGTAAGTACTCATTCATCCTTAATCGAGTTTTCTTGGATACAAAATTTTGGTAGGAGGCACTTTACCTCTAATGTGGAACTTTTCAAGGCATATCCGGATTTAGTCGGACTCCAATGTGAGTATCAGGCACCGGTGGAAAATTTAAAAAAAAAAGAAAAGACAGAGACGTATATTATTTTATTATTTTATTAATATTAATATAAGTAGAACAATTTCTAGAAGCTTGCAAATGTTTTTGCTAATATATAATAAAAGGAGTCCTCCTTAATAAGCATTTAAATAGAAACTTAATTAATATCCACTAAATTTTTTATTATCAAGTAAAGCTTATCAGTTAGATAATTTTATTTATTTTTAAAAAATCTATCCATTATGGGCCAAAATTTATTTATATTGATAATATATGCTCATTTATAAGTAATTTACAAGTCTTGACATAGAGCATACATATTAATGGTAGGGTAAATCAGAGGCGAATGCAACATTATAAAATTAAAATTTTATTTTGATTTAATATTTTTTATGTGAAATATAAATTAATATATAGATAATATTTAGTAATTTTAAGTAAAAATGAGAAAATAAAAGGAGTTAAAATTGTACACCGTCATATCAAGACTATCTTTTGAAAGTGACAAACAAGCTATGCACTTTCACGAAATGTTAATGAAAGAAAATCCTTACATGTTAGTCTTATATTCTGGAAAGGGGCGTGAACGTATCACGCAGGATACAAATGGTGTTACAGACGCATCATAAAAGACTTTTTGAAATGTGAAATTTCATAATGAAATCATTATAGAGAAAAGGTTCTCCCTTTATTTAATTTTATTTGATGCATATATCAAAAATAGATATTTCATTTTATTTGTCTATTTTGCAAATCATACTATCCTTCGTATTAAATAACTATACATAAAATAGTAATATTCAAAATTAGAGTTTCAAAGCATCATTAAAAATATTAGATATTAGTTTTAAATCTATCTTTAATTAAAACTTTCTTCATAAATGTGTCAAGTTAACACAAATCAAGTAATATAAAATTGACAAAGGATAACACTTGAAAACTCAAACATGATTAAGTCTTTAAACATGCCAATGAATGCTGGTTGTCATCCCCATACTAATACTCCCTATGTTCTTAATTACTTGTCCACTTTTACTTTTATAGTTGTCCCTAACTATTTGTCCATTTTGACAAATCAAGAAAGGACAAATTCTTTTTACCTATTATTTCCTCAATTAAATGACTAATTATTTTGAAAAATGTAGAAATTTTCATCCACTTTATAATTAATAGGGGAAAAATGATAAACTCACTAGAAAAATGATAAACTCACTATGTCATTAATTATTTTCTTAATAAGTGTATCAATTCAAAAGTGGACAAATAATTAGGGACAGAAGGAGTAATAGATTTGCACCTATAAGTTTGAATATATACAGTGAATTTAAGATTAAAAAAAATTGAAAATCAATTAAATCAATAAAATTTAAATTCTCAATTCACTGATTTAGAATGCCATATTGTCTCCTTCGTGTTACTCTATTAGTGCTACAAGTTATAGAGACATATATCAAATTTTCAAAAAGTCAATTTTATCTTTGAGATAGTGAAGTGAAGCACTAAACTTCATTGCTACACCACCTAATTCAAGACTTTTTTTTTATCTTTGGCATCACAGCCTTTTTAGACTTGGACCTAGTAATTGTAATTAATTAGAAAGACTTTTATTTAAAGAACAGTAAGCTAAGTACTAACAAGATGATTAATATGAATTGTGTGTAGTAGTGAGATTGTTCCATCTTTAATTAGAGGTTTCGAGTTTAAGCTTTGAGTATAAAGAAAATCTCATGGGAAGCGACATTTTCGAATGGATCCTGCAATGTGCGATCTAGATTCAGTTGAAGCTCTAGTGTAGATTCTGGACACCGAGCGAAAAAAATTTAACAAGGATTTAATTAAATCCACTAGAAAGTGGAATCATTTTACTAGGTTGTTATCATGAGACATGACCACATATCCTTCATGAATATGCCCTTCTAGCTAGCTATAGGATTTTATATATTTATATTAATTTATTACTATGATTTAATTAGTGCCTAAAGTCTAAATAGGATCATAATATGTCATTAATTTCCATATGGATGAATTTAGTGTGGTCTAGATTCTAAAATGAGATGGCAACTTGACCAAAATACACCTACCAACTTTTTCTCTACATAAAGCTGTTTTCACTTTATACTTTTATATGGAGATTTTAAACAATTCAATATAATATAACAAAATAATACTATATACTTTTCTTTTTCATGAAGAGTAATTAATACTTACTGGATAGTATGTTGATTTCTTTTCTTTGGACACTAGTTTCACTTGTTATTAAGGACAATTAGTAATAGTTATGTCTAAGGTAATTTAATAGCATAAAATTATTTTAAACATTATTAATGTCCATATATAGGTAAATTAAATACAAATACATTAACTTCAAACTTCATAAATCAAATAAATTGTCACAAAATTTCAAATTCTAATATGTATAAGTTTAAATTCTTGATCCACTTCTTATTCTTATATTGTGTTTACATATAACCAAGACTTCATTATTATAGGTAAATATAAAAGTGATGACATGACATTTTGTCAACACAAGATAAGATTTCTTGAGATACATGAATGAGAGACCTTAAAAAAGTAGTGTCAAAATTGCTTCTCAAGTGGTTGTACGACTATATATATCCCCTTAAATTAGTATCTTATCTCCTCAACAAACTCCTACAAAATTTTCCTATTTTGAATAGGAGTTTTAAGTTATATATATTGATAGTATAAAAAATATTTATATAATAAGGTTGAATATGAGTTAATTATAAATATTT
The DNA here is from genome assembly GCA_029582725.1 of Solanum chiquidenum. Taxonomy (NCBI): domain Eukaryota; kingdom Viridiplantae; phylum Streptophyta; class Magnoliopsida; order Solanales; family Solanaceae; genus Solanum; species Solanum chiquidenum. The sequence continues at coordinate 7,610 of JAJOOS010025550.1, forward strand.
CTTTTTGATAATCATTAATTAAGAATAATGATAAAATAATAAGTAACATGCTATGATCAGAGGTGGACATGGTACGAGATTGATAATTTCGGTTTTCAATTCTTTAAAAAATAAAACATTATTATACTAAAGTAATTTGGTGTGATTTTGATATTTTGTGATTTGGTATTTCATGACAAGGTAAATCAGTAATCATAGTTTGTTCAACTTCGACTTACATATTCTCATAACAAAGAATTATGATTCATTTTTTCAAGAAACATCTCAATTATCATACTGCTAATACCTTAATTACACATGTAGAAATATTCAAAAAAAGAAGAAGATATATGCAATTCTTTTTGTTAATCAATTACACAAAATGTTATTTCAATCAAGATAGATAATCAAAGTTTCAACGTTTAACTAAAAAGTATCATACTAATACTAATTTATAGATTTGATAGTAGTAATATATATGAATTATATTAGTAACTATATAATTATATATGATATTCAATATTTCATATTATTTTTATAAAGAAATTTAAACTTTATAATTAATAGCATATCTCAATAATAAATTTGTAAGGTCTATTCGACCAAAACCTAAGATTGGCTTGGTCTGTCTGCCACAATAATTTGTAGTGTCTGCTTCTTCTTTTGCTTGAGAATTTGACCTCTATTTTCCTTTCCTTTTCTATGCATGCATTGTCATGTAGTTGGTCACAAATAAAAGAAAATATATTAGCGATTAAATAGTGGCGATGACAGAAATTTCATCATTGATCTTCATTTACTACACGTGGATACGCCACTAGGACCAAATGATCAAAGCATTTAATAATAGAGTACAATTTGCTTTTTGCATCTTTTTAAATTGAAATTTGTCAAATCTAAAAATTAAGAAGTTAGAAAAAAAGGAAAGAAAAACGAGCATAAATTGGGGGACCAAATGATCACTAGTATAATTAGCTAGATCTAAAAACTAAGAAGTTATTTATTTGAATTCATTGTACATTTCAATTTGTGGAATTGCAACCAATTTTTTATTTTTATTTTCATTTTCATATTTTCACCACGAGAGATTTTCACATAGAGACAAAGTGTTTGAATGAAACATCGTGAAGTAATGAAATAGAATGTTATAACGCGACAAATAAAAAGCGTCTACGGTAAATCATATATTTGTAAGGACCAGTCTAGTGTTTACATGTATTATTGCATTGCATTTCCCATTACCATATGTCTTACATTATTATTATTATTATTATTATTATTATTATATGCTATGATATATAGGACGTGCAAGTGGATTATTTATAGAGGATGAATCTAGTGCAAGTTGAAGTGTTGTAGCATATATATGTGCAGAAAAGGACACAAAGAGCTAAAATGGTCCCTCAAATAAAAAGCATAATTAGAGTACCTGATTAACATTAATGATGATGGCTAATATACATATTAATTATAAATGTATAGATCTAACAGAGAAATAAAATATATATCTATAAAATTCTTTTGTCATCTTTGATTCATTTTACTTGTAAGCAATTGGCTTGCAAAAATATATCAAAAGATTCAGAATGTTATAAAAATAATAATTGAGTTCATTCCGTCTTGAATAAGAAATCTCGAATTTGAGTCGTTAGAATTTCTTTTTAAAAAAGAAATCACTTCTTCTTTAATAAATCATCGTGTAGTCAGGGTCTTAAAATAAATAACGAACTGCTAGTAGGAAAATTGGATGAAAACTTAGTGGGAAATTATAACAAGAAAGAAACAAATTAAAACATAATGCAAAATGAACGAGGAGAGTATTTTAATTTTCCATCATTTAGTTAGTAATTAATTAACAACATGTTTGAATTGACATAAAAGTGACATTTTGGAAATATTATATATCATATCATATATATAGAAAAAGAAACGTATAAGCATTCTATTCCTTTTTTGAATCTTACTTGAATTTTTTTTTAAAAAACGGAAAGCAAAGGTTTACTATTTTAGATTTCCTAGCTGAATTATTTTTGTCGTTTTACTTTTTATGACGGCCAGTCTGAGGATAAAAGATTTTGAGAAAAAATGTTTTTTTATGAAAAATTTAAAATTAAGTGAATTTATATTTTTTTATATCGATATATAAGTAAAAAAATATTATATTTAAAGTATTTATATATAATTTAGAGGAATATTATCGAATCTGAAACTGATGGTAAGGATTGTGGGGTAATGTCGTAATGGGGATGAGGCTACAAAGTTTGAATGAAGATGAGTTATGTTGAAAAGTGGAAAATGTATGATTAATGTAAAATGTGTGGGGTTTATTTTTCCTACCATATTTTATTTCTTTTTTGGTATTTATCTATATTATTTATGTTTGAAGATGGTTATTAACTTGTTATCAAGTCAATCATTATATTTTATTCATGGTTGACGAATGACGACTATATCATTATTTTATATATTTATAAAATCAATTAATATATTTTATTTATATTTGATGATTGAATTTTTAAATATATAGACTAATTATTTGATTTGATGTAAATATTGAATGTGAATAGTTTTTTTATTCACTATGAGATGAGGGAGACTTTCTAATTTTCTTTTAAGAAAACACCAAACTATAGTCCAAGCTTTAATTTATTTTATTTTATTTTTTATATAAAGTACAATCCAAGTTGTAGATCAATGAATATCAACCAGGATATTATCAACTAATAAATAAGCAGACACATAAAGTTAAGTTTTTATATCATAATTAAAGCTATTACAGATCGAAAACCATATTTAATTTAGAATATAGAAGTAATGCATTGAGTCATTGACATTTGGTTATTTTACTTCCTACATCTCAAATTATATTATCGTATCTCTGTGAAATCTTAGTAGTTTAGTTAGTTGACTATCTAAATTTTTACTTTGTTGTTGAGGGTTCGATTTTCCACATTGTAATCTCATACCCCATATATATATTGTATCTCTCCTTTATACGTCTTTTAATGAACATATTTTTATGTTTGATATAATCATTGAAGTTAAGTAGGAGTAGAGTAGACTCCTTTTTCTTTTTCTTTTTTTACTTCCTCGATCCAACGGCAGTTGTCCAATATTGAGGCACACCCCCTAAGAAACAACAAATAATAAGGTAATATTACTATATTATCCTTTAACTTTATTAAATTTAATATTTTGAAAAATATATTAGATGATCAATAATGTTTAATAGCTAGGGTAAAATAAACACAAAACGTAAATTATCTCTTGATTTTCTAAATTAGATAAGTATTGTTAGATAACTATTTTAATAGAGTAGACAAATAATATTGAACTAAGGAAGTAGATTGATTTCTTCTTATTTTTGGTTAAAACCACAATTGTATATGTAAAACCAGTAATCCTAAATTTTATAGGTGAAAATTTTAGTATTAAACATATTGTACGTATATTATGTAAAAATATATGGTGTATGAGTCAGCTTTCGCGCATAACTCTATCCATCAAGGCCCGACAAATGAGAAAAATCACTTATTTACTTTTTGTCTCCGCTAAAAATTGAATTTGAGATCATGATTGACAATTAGATCACACTCTTGTGCACTAGATATTTTTAATATTATGAATTCAAACTTAGTAGTTATTACAAAATTTAGTGATTTTCACATAAATTTATACCTCAATGAAAATATTAAATTTGATTCACTTTGCGTTACAATATTGAGCCAAAGAGACGTAGAAGTAGTGATAGAACCATCTTTATCCAAATTGACATCTCTTAAAAAAATATATATATATATATACTACGTATAATAACGATAGAGAAAGTTTGACATAACTACGTAAATTCTATGCATAAACTATTTGTTGAATCTCTTTAAAATTTTCATATATTTATTTTTTTATATTTTAAATTTCTTAGTGAAAATTCTAGTTTCATTACGGCAGGAATTATTATTAATATAAAACACAAAAAGAATTTGCTGAATCTTTTTTCATTTCTATAGTTGGCATTTTATAATAATATAATACTAGTAATATTTACCTAATATATGGTCCTTCACCCTTCTAGAATTCTAAAACAGTGTACAATACAACTATAATTATTCCCTGGTATGAAAATATCCACATCATCTATATAATAGTATACACAACCTCTCAAGTCTAAGTTATTGTACTTTATTAAAATATATAATAATGCTTCTAAAGACTAATTAGGAGTAAACCATGGGCTAATCTATTTGTTAAATTAATCTAAAATTTTAAAAATAAATTAAAACACTTGTCATTTTTTTAGTTATGTACTTGAAGGAATGAAGAGAATGTGTAATAACGAAAAAATAAATTTTATTTGGCTTCATAGTACTTAGTTGTGACTTCAATTTTCTATTTTCCTCGTAGCTCCAAAAAAGAGCGATTTTAAAACAAATTTTGTAACCGAATTTACCTAATCACCTTATTTATTTATTTATTGTATTATAGGGGGTGGGGGGACAGGGTGTTAAGCTACTGAATCTATTGACATTAATAAATTGGATAAAAAATATCATGAATTAAAGAATATTATCTAGATATATAATTAGATCGTCGTCTAGGTGTATTCTAAAAATATTAGAGATGTCAATCATAAATGACATGCAGATACCCTCCGTCATATTATACCCCTGATGTCCAAAAACTAGAGCATATATGCCCTTCACTCTAACAGAAGACTAAATAGGGACACGTGGATCAATCTTATCCGTCGATCTGATATTTAATAAATGTCGGGTCTATGGATAAGATTATGACACGTGTATGTCCGTTAGTATAAAGGGCATATATGCTCTAGTTTATAGACGGCAAGGACACCAATGTCCCAAAAGTATGACGGAGGGTATCTGCATACTATTTACGATAGTTCGAGGGCATAATTGTCCTTTTTCCATTTATTGAATACAACCTTAGTAGATTCACTTCTTGAATCTCCTTTTGATTAATTTCTTTCCACTCTCATAATCTAAATATTGTTTTTATCTTTGCTTAACTTTATTTTACACTACTATATATATGTATATAACAATAGTGGGATAGATCTCTATTCATATCGCCTTTCATGTTCATTTATTCATCATCTTTTAAACAATAAAAATATTTAGTCACAAGCCTTGTAGAAGTTTGCAATTGAGATTCTTACATAACATTTTATAAAACAAAAAAACAAATCATACTGACATTAAAGAGAAATCAGAAAAATGAACGGGTTCAAAAAGTCTAATTTTGAGTATATACTAAAATTAAATAATCAAATAATTATATGATATAAATTTTATAAGATAATTGCCTGAATCGTATCATTAACTCCCATACTAAAAATAAAAGGACCCTGAAAAAATAGATAAATTATTATATAACCCTACCATAGAAAAATACAATCATGATTCCAATTTTTTAAAGATTAAACTTTGTAGGAATTTTTTTTGTGCCATTTCAAATGGGCTTGGAAAAGAATTCAAGCAACCCAAAAAAATTACCAAGATATATATGGACATTATAGGGAAAATTATATGAAATAACAAATTATTTATTCAAATTAAATGTTATAGCCATAGTTTATTTTATTTGTAATCCACAGCATACATCCCATTTTTTTGCCATCTAGTTCGGTATACAAATTACCCATTCGGTATACAAATGTATAAAATGTGTTTGTGTTTGTATAAAGCGAGAGAAAAGTGTATATTCAAATACAAATACATATATTTTTGTCATATACACTTATAATTATATAAATACAAATCTTATTATACAAATACAATGTATAAATGAATTTATACAAAACTGAACAATTTGTATAAAATTGGATGTATCCAGCGAATTATACAAATCAAAAGCTCCATAGCAAACATAAAATTTGTTATGGAGCACAATTATGCAAACTATAGCTATAACATACAAATATGATTTTTATGTTTGCTATATGTGGGTGGACTCATGTAATGACATCTAAGTTAAGGTAATGTCTTGATTAATTAGCCTAATTAACCCTTCAGCCCATTTAAGGATTCAGAAATGGGCTAGCAACCAAAATTAAAGCCACAAGTTAATCCTTAAGTATCTTTTCCATCTTCATCCACTTTGTACAAAGAGTTAGGTCTAAAGGAGTGGACTCACAAAAATACCTTGGGAGGTGCCACAATTCGTTTGATGTACAATAATGTGTTAAACTACTTCAACAGGTCTGCGAATGAGATTTGAATGCACACAACTAGTATAATGAGGCTTATAAGAGAGTTAAGCTTTTAGTGTCAAGTACTATTATTGATCATCTTGTATTGTGTTTGTAATATTTGGGTTTTAAAATTGAATATACCTATATGTTTATGAAATAGAATGAATTCTTCGAAATGTCATTTTAAAAGTTTTTTACAAATATAATGACTCCTTTAAGTAGTGTAAGAAATATCTGCAAGTATAAATATTGGCATTGTTATATCTTAAAGAAAACGGCATATATTCTTTTATGCGCGATTCTAGATTTAATCGATTCTCATTGTGATATCAAACATAGGTGCGAAACCAAAAAAAGTAAAACAACTGATATTTTTGTACTTACTATTCCTCAATCTTATGAAAAAGAATGATTGAGAATCTCGAGAATGTAAATAAAAACATAAGAGTATAACATAAGCCTCTTTCCCCTCCTCTTAGTTGGTAGTATTACCTTATTATATTGTGATCTTTAAATAGGCATATATTATATAAAAGATGTACTACTCCTTCTGCAACGAGCAGAGGTCAGAATAAAAGGGGACAAGCTTAAAATATGTTAATTTGATTAGTATATGATATTATTTTAGTCATTATTGAAAGAGTATTATTGTAATAATTGAAAAATGAACATGACAAATAAAGCAAGCATAGTTTTAAAAAAAACTTGAAAGGTTAAAGAGTTATGGAAATTGTAAAACATGTAATGTTATCAACTATTTTTAGGACATTTCGAAGTGGAAAGAGTGAGATAAGTTTGAGTGAAACCACAGCTAAGAAAGGGGTTTAATTAAATTCCCTTCGTTGAAAAATCAGACAACACAAATTATATAAAAATAAAAACTATAAAGTAAATATACCAGAGAAAAATATAGAGAGCGATCGATATACAAATGAACTGAATTGACTTTCTATTTATAGAAGACAAGAAGTTGTTGCGAGACTTTTTATGAAGCAACTATAAGGTTTTTCAGAAGATGCTTGCAAGTTGTCTGCTTAATTTTAAATTTATCTAGAAAACTCTGGAATGAGCATCAACAATACGATATATATATATACCTATGGAATTTACTTTTTAACTACAATGCTAGTTAAAAATTGCTTTAGGTAGCTAGCAGGAGGGGAACCTAGGCTCGCAAGGAGTTCATCCGAATTTCACTCTGCTAGAAAACACACTATACAACAAAGTTGGTACTCCTTCTGTCTCATTTTATATAAGTTAGTTTGACTCGACATTGAGTTAAAGAAAGAAAATAAGAGTTTTGAAACTTGTGGTCTAAAATAAGTGATAGAAATTTATGAGCGATAAATCATTGCATTAAGGATAAAATGAGCATTTTAAAATTAAATTGTTACTTAATATAGAAATGTGTCATATTTTTAGGACTGACTAAAAAGAAAAATAAATCATATAAACTGAGACGATAGAAGGAATATTATTTTTCATGTATATACCGTACAAGATTGATCCCCAATTTCTTCTTTAATTTGTCTGTAGTTTTTAAATACTTTAGTGAAAATCTTAGCTCTAACCCTTAGTTCCAAGTTTGAATTTTCTTAATCCCCTAGGTGACTTGTTCAACCATAATATATACACACATATTACCTTCTATTCTGGATCCAAATTTTATGGGAATTGAATGCACAAAGCACAAAAAATTGTACACATTTCTTGAACTTCAACAACTATGTGTTGAAAAAAGAACAAGTCAATACAACTTCCAAGAAATTGCTATTAAACTAATCATGTGACTTAATCCGCAAAATATGCAACTCAAAATGCGCCACTAAAACTCACAAGTAATTAAGTGCATCTACACTTGAAACAAAACTATAGTATTATATAAACACACAAAAAAAAAAATAAAAAAAAATGCACAAGTCAATCTTAGAGCTGGAAATGTGCTACTCCCTCCGCCCACTTTTATTTATCATGTTGCGCTTTTCGAAAGTTAATTTGACTATTTTTCAGAGTTAAATTAGATTACATTATTACGATATTATAAACAAAAAAAATTCAATATTCAAAAATTATACGAAAAGTACTATAAATTGCATTTTTTTCATATCAATATGAAGAAAAAACACATTGTAAAATGTTAGTCAAAGTTCTTATAGTTTGACTCTAAAAAAAATGAAAATCATGACAATTAAAAGTGGACGGAGGGAGTAGTTACTTTGTTTTCCCCTCTTACTTCTCATATTAAGAAACTATGAACAACAAACCTGGGTTTTGGTGATGATATAAGTATTATATTTTTATGAAGTAGGACTTTGTAGGTCCATGTGAAACCAAAGGTAGATCTAGGGAGAATTTTATGGGTCCAATAAACTCATTACTTTCGATTAGAATTAGTTATCTATATGCAAGAAAAATAAGGTGTCTATACACTACAGAATCCTATTCAACAATGGACTAGCAAGGGATTAGCGACATATTATGAAAAATCCTATTTTAGCGACAACGCATTTAGCAGCGGATCCGTAGCTAATTCCTGTTTTTTTAGTGATATACTCCCTCTGTCCAACAATAGTTGTCCACTATCGATTTGACACACCTTAAGAAACAATAAATAATAGAGGTAATATTACTCCCTCTGTCTCTAATTACTTGTCCATTTTTGAATTGACACACCTATTAAAAAAATAATGATTGACATAATGAGTTTACCATTTTACCCCTATTAATTATGAAGTAGATGAATTAAAAACTTGAGATTTTCAAGAAGTTTTACCATTTTTAAAGTAATTAATTAAGGGTATAATAGGTAAAAAAATTGTCATTTCTTGATTTGTCAAAATTGACAAGTAATTAGGGACAAAGGGAGTACTATATTATCCTTTGAATTTATTAAATTTAATGCTTTGAGAAATGTGCTAGATGATAAATAATACTCCCTCCATTTCATATTAATTGAATTGTTGAGACATTTTTCATTTTTTCAAATTAACTTAATTGTTCAATTTTCAAGACTACTTTTAGAATATTTCTCCAATTTTACCCTTCATTAGTTAGTATAGGAATTAGTTATTTTAATCATAATTTTAATAAAATTAATAAGGGTAAAAATGGAAAGTTAAGCCTAATTTATGTCTTAATCTTCTTTTCTTAAAGAATGTGAAACACCTTAACAATTCAATTAATATGAAATTGAGGGAGTATGTAATAACAAGGGTAAAATAGACATAAAGGGTAAGTGGACAACTATTGTCGGACGGAAGGGAGTATAAGAACACACTGGCTCATTCTGAACTCACTAAGGACTAGAAAATTAACTTCACACATGCTGACTATTATATCTATAATCATATAAGGGATCAAAGCTTTGATAAACCAAAAGAAAAAAACTCATGGACTCACCTCATAAGCCAAGATCTTTTTCCCCTAATCTGTTCTTTTTCTTCCTTCTTGTGTCCTCAAATCTTCTCACTTTTTTCATTTCTAACACCTTTAAACACTCTTCTTGTTACCTATACCAACAAACATATAATACCATTGATACTGCTTCATCACTTAATACTGATATCCCTTTGGTTGTTGAACCTGCAGAAACTAGAGATGTTGATATTCAAGCCTCTGATTTAGACCTTCCATCTGAGCTCCGTGCTTTCGCATCTCCACATAAACTACCATTTGGATTCAGCACAAACTTTGATTCTAACAATATCATTCCTCCGGTTGGGCACCCGTGCACCAGGTTTCCTGATTTACTTCGTCGGTACATGTCATACAGAGTCAATGGTTCTTGCCCTGATGATGAGATCCTGGGACAGAAGCTGCTTCTCAAAGGTTTGTGTTAGTGTGGAAAGATACTGTTCCTTACGTTTATACGGTCAAACCTCTCTATAACAATGTTGATTGTATAAATAGTTACTATAATTGTGGGAGTAGGAAAATGAATTAATCAATTTGTTCCTCAAAATCTTACTTTCTCTTTTTTTTTTTTGTTTACAGGTTGTGAGCCTCTCCCTCGACGCAGATGCCGTCCTGCTGCTCAAAAAGAATATGTTGAGCCTTACCCTCTTCCTGAGAGTTTATGGACTACACCATCAGATTCATCTGTTGTTTGGACAGCATATACTTGCAAAACTTATGAATGTCTCATCAACAGGGTGAAATCACAGAAATCATTTGATGATTGCAAAGACTGCTTTGATCTCAATGGCAGAGAGAAAAAACGTTGGTTGTCGGCAAAGGGAGCTGGCCTTGACTTCTCTATTGATGAAGTACTAGCAGTGAAGAAGCCTGGTACAATCAGAATAGGACTTGACATTGGAGGTGGTGTAGCTACGTTCGCTGTAAGAATGAGAGAAAGGAACATAACAATATTAACAACTTCAATGAATCTCAATGGTCCTTTCAATACATTTATAGCATCAAGAGGAGTCATACCTTTGTACATAAGCATTTCACAGAGACTTCCTTTCTTTGACAACACACTAGATATAGTCCACTCAATGCATGTGTTGAGTAATTGGATACCATCAACACTGCTACACTTCTTGTTTTTCGACATCTATAGAGTGCTTCGACCTGGTGGACTGTTCTGGCTTGACCATTTCTTCTGTGTTGGTGAGCAATTTGAGCAAGTCTATGCTCCCCTTATAGAGAGCATTGGGTTCACTAAGGTCAAGTGGGTCATAGGGCGAAAGTTGGATAGAGGACCCGAGCTGAATGAGATGTATCTTTCAGCACTGTTGGAGAAGCCACTCAAGAATTCTTGGTGACAGTATTTAGATGTTTCTTTTACTTTCTTACTTTGTTAGAAACAGAAGAAAAGGAGGGATCTTTCAGCACTGATGTTTTTTTCTTCTTTTTTATTTTTTATCATCGATTCGTTTTAGATGACATCTCCAGATATAAACTAACAGTTTGAGGTAACGTGAGTATGAGTTTGTAGTGTTTGAGGACAAAACCCTGGTTAGCTTTTGAATTTGCTGGTGATAATGCCAAAAACCAGATTCCTTATTCAGAGCATAAGATTTTACTCTTTCATATCGAAACTCACGAGGAAATGATCTCTTATGACCACTTACAAATTGAATAGAAGAAACAAACCTTTTCAGATCTCTCTAATGTGTAAAAATGAAGATTTCTCGTAAAAAGGGATATAAAACTAAAAACAAATTTGTAAAGGACTACAAAACCAAATCTTCTTGTTCATGGATGAAGCACCCATATTGAAAATGTGAAATTTGACACATAGGTTAATTAGGTCATTGCAATTTGACAAAACCACTTCCAAACAAAAGTTAGAAAACTGTTCTTTAAAGCCAAAAGAGCCAAAAAGGATCAAATCTGGGAATTGAAGCTAAAAGTGAGAAGCAACAAACAGTTTACAAACAAATTAAGAGTATCTTACATGTATGGATACTATAATAATCAAGTCAATATTAAAATAACTAATTCCAGCATCAATGTACAATAATGTCAATACTAATCCAACCCTCCAAGCTGAGATTCAAAGAATCGGAAGGCTGGATCATTTGGTGTGTCATTGTTAGTCGAAGTGATGACTTTTAACTCTGTATATATTACTTTGTCCAAGATGGAATAACATCAAGGAGTTAGAATTTAGAAAAAGGAAAGCTTGGGATTGGTTTGACCTATGGACACCACAAAAAGACAATAGCATATGACATAGCACACTGTTTTGTCTATTGGTAAGCTAACCATTACTTTCATGCGGTTGCCAAAAAATTCAACCCAGTAAAAGAGGCAGCACGGTGCGTTAGCAGGTTCCGGGGGAATAAACACTAAAAGAGTAATATAAGAAAAATTTTGAAGTTGTTGATTCAATGTGCAAACCCTCAATAGAGTCAATATAGGATTTCTAGACAACTGGAGTAGATATAGAAATGCCAATAGAACATGGAATCTCAGCTCAAGACTTTTGACAACTATATTAAAATATTGCAGTAAGGGCAGATCCTGCCCAAAAACTGCCTTGTACAGTAAAATTTAGACTTCAGGTTACAACAGCTGAAATTGATATTGCTAGGTACAAGTACGAAATCACTACAAACAACACTCGAGTCGAGAAACATAAATTGCTGACATTTGCTGCAGTGGGAAGATTTCTTATTTGTGATATCATCACTCAGCAGAAGTGAGTAAGTAGCTATTCTATTTCATCTTCAACTAGGCTGACAAAATATACAAACCACAAAGCTGAACGGGGTAACTATGTATAGACGAGGTATTCTCAAGTTGTTTCACTGATCAAGTACAACTTCTGACCATCAGATATCATATCTATATCAAGAATTTTACCTGCATCTTCTGATAAAATACAAGAGCCTGATGGGAAGTTGAGTTGTTCTGAAGCTGCAGTAATGAGCTCTTCCATACTCGTAGGTAACCATAGTACAACACCATGTTTCCTGAGGTCCTTGGGCTCCCATGGGTGGGCAGGGAATACAGTACACTTCCGTGGGTGAATTTTTTCTGTTATGCATGGATATTATATGGTTAGCAAGCTTGAAATAGCATGGCCAATAGAACTAAAAAAATTGGTGATAAATAACAATCTAGCTAGTGACATGAGGAACTTTAGTTGAAAAGAAGTTATAGCCCCCGTTTTTCGTTTTGGAAGAAGAGTAATGATTGATGACTTACAGGTAATAATGAACATTAAGCTAACACTTTTCTTGTTCCTCTTCATGTCACTTTTTATTGTTTCTTGGCATTTTTTATAGGTCATTAGTAAAGGGAAAGCAGGTGGAGCAAGGGAATCTCCCAGATAAAATAAGCAGTGGTGCCACAAAAAGGGTATAATTTAATCTCCTAAAAACAAATATATTCCACTGCTTTAAGTGATGGTGTTGCTTCTGCAATACCTGAAATCTCGTGCGAAACACTGGGGAATTCTGATGTTTGAGCTGATTTTGCTTCTTCCAGAAGCTTGATCAACTGATTGTTTCCACTTAGTCTAGCTTCATCAAATGGAGTATTTCCCCATCTGCAACACAACAAGTTCCCTTTAAGATTTAAGCAGCTAGCCATACTTTCAAAATGAGTACAGATATGCACAATTCAGCTAGTACAGTGTAATGGTTTGGAAGAGCAACCACGATGATCTATTCACCTCAAGTAGCCTGAAAACTTGAAGGAAAGAAACTACACCAAGCTCAAGAAAAGAATTGACTAAGCATCTAATAATCTCGATATGGGAACAAAACTATCAGCGTGACCAAAGATCATGTATGATTCAAGGCATTTTGAGCTTGAACCGGGATGGACTTGACAATATTATCATCTAGGTCATCAATGAGTTTTCTTAGAAAAAGAACAGGTTTCACCTAAAGAAAATTGTGTTGGAATCTTCCTCACATTTGAGAAGTCATTCTCATTCTTGATTCGTCTCTATCTCATTTAGGTGATGACAGGAAATCAATTAGTGCAACGTCGAATTCACTGATGAGAAAATTCAGAAGTTCATTCCAAAAGCATTCATTTTTTACACGAGGCCTTATATGCTCGACATTTCATTCTTAAATGCCAAAGGAAAAGGGAAAAGATCTATTTCCCCATTTAACTGAAGAACATCAATAACTTTCTCACATGATTAAAAATAAGCAAAGTGTTGATGTGATTTCAAATCGATTGGGTATTATATTCAAAAATAGCAAGAGTAAAAGTTAGATATTAGCTGTTAGGATAATCATACATACAAAGACGATTGTAACTTTATAAATGTCACAAGTGATAAAAACAAAAGTTGAAAACCTTCCAACCACAAAATGAAATTTTGAAAAAGAATAAGAATAAGAAGGTCCATAGGTAATGGATGTAAGATTCTAGAACGTCGTTACGCCTTAATCCCAAACTAATTGTTGGCTATATGAATCCTAACTATCCATTTCGCTCCCTTTGTAACCAGATGAAAGATTCAACAATCATCAAGAAGAAAAAAAGTTACTCCCCTCAATTAATGCGCCAAATACTGGTAGCAACAATATAAAGTAAATTTTGTGTTTCCCGACATGTTAAGCACATGAATCTACCTTATAGTTTATGACAAAAGGTAGCTTGCTCTAAACTAAAGATTGCATACTGTTAAGGAAGTGACTACAGTAATATAGCAATATATATTTAACTGGTACCTGTCCGTTGAAAAAACTGAAGCACCAGCTCCCAGAAGCGACCTCGCCATCGCGAGTAATCCTTGAGAAGCCGCTACATGGAGCGGTGTTCGATGATCATAATCTTTGGAGTTTGCATCAATACCATTGGACAACAGCCTTCGTAGTAGATCTGAATCCCCTTTTGTAACCAACGTACACAAGAAGCTACCAGCATTTTCAATCTTCAAGAAGGCACCTTCCTTAACAAGTAATGAAGCAACACGATCGTGTCCATTCTTGATAGCTTCAAAGAGCGGTGTGTTTCCAAAGTTGTCTACTTGGAAAGAAACATTATTAATAAATATATGAGAACAAGGAAGTTCACCGGTCAAGTACAGGTTTTAATACCTACCTGAAGCATTGAGATCGACACCTTCTTTGGTAAGGAAAAAAGAGATGTCTTCATATCCTCTGGATGCTGAAAGATGCTGTTCATAAACTAAGCCTTGATTAGGAATAATTTTCAACTCTTTTAAAAATTCAGCCTTCTTTTAGAATCATTATCTTTGGTTATTTTTCTTAAAGACAGAATCAGTATTTTTATAGAAGCAGCATCTGAAACTTCAACCAATAATACCGGCTGAATTTCAATCTGGAATTCCTTATTTGTTACAACAGATAAATCCTACCAAACTATGCTGCATGATTTACAGATTTGCACACTCAAGAAAGACATATATGAGCTTGGAAAACAAACAACTCATTATGAACAAAGAGTTAAGGTCCACTCATGGACTGATAAACGCTCAAATGGCTTTGATTTCAGAAGAGTTTAATAGTTACTCAGAAAATAACTTTTTTTAAACTAAGCAACTCGTTGAAATATCAAAAAGTAATGAACCAGAAAACTCTTATGTTTCTATTAGCTAAAAAATCATACCAGAGGTGATCTTCCATCATAATCTTTCTTGTTGGGATCAGCTCCAGCTCGAATAAGACTCTTCAGCTGGTGTAAGTCACCATGATAAGCTGCACTATTCACTTTCAAAGCAAGCTCAGCCTCTTGTTTCCCAATATGGAATGTTATATCTGACTCCAGTTGCTTCACACGAAGATCCTTTCCCTGTCAGATAATACTCCTTTTAGACCTTTTGATTGATTAAGTACTTCTAATGCAAAAAGATGTTAATATTAAAAGGAAAAGAACAATTAACATTTATGAACATGTACTTTTCTAGTCAACTTTTGTACTACTACCAAGAGACAACAGAAACCATAGGTGGTATGAGTGGAGAATGGCATGCTGCCCAAGAGAGATTACCTCTAGTAAGTTCGTCAAGATTCTTCTTCCATCATGAAAATAGATCTCCAAAATATTTGAAAATGACTGCTTATCAATCCGTACGAGTCTGCATAGTTCACAAACACGGACAGTATATGGTTGTGGAATGTTGCAAAGAATGGATATTTCTCCGAACGAGCTATTAGGCTCAAGAAGTGCTACTGTCTCTTGTGACCCATCTTCTCCTATACCAACTTCTTCCTGAATCAAAATAACCACAATGAGTCTCGCAATATTAGCTACAGCTCGATGCCAAACATGAATTGATAAGTCAGCAGTTGTAAGATTTGCAGAAGTTTTGGAGCAATGGGAAACTAGAAAACAGGTTTATTGTAGTTTTCTCTCCTTATCTAGAGTTTCTATTAACACAATCACGGAAAAATTGCTTAGCTGCAGTCAGAGAACCAAGTCAATAATAGATCCAGAACTATGATATTAATAAGGTTTGGAGACCTCTAATATAAGGTAGGATATACATTTCCTAAGCCACAAATGAATATAAGCTTATTATAAAATAAAAGGCTGTGATAGTAAATGCTGAGAACTGAGCAGCAATAATAACAGTAAAACAATTACCAGGACACCATCACAGACAAAATAAAGTTGGTCCACTACATGCCCCTGTTCCATGATCACTTCTCCTGGGAGGAAAAATTCTTCATGCACTCGAGTTACCTGAATTTTTTTCACAAAATTAGCTCCTCAGCGCTAGATTTACTTTTTTCTCTTTAACTGGGCCCAATCGTAATCAAACAGAAAGGTGTGAGGAGGCAAGCACCCAAAGGTGTACATTAAGAGAGGAGAGAAGAAGCATCCATGACGAATTATTTCTAAATTCAGCTGACTGTGGCAATGGAGGTTGATAAGGCAGAAAGCATGTCTACATGCAGAAAAAAACCATAAAGTTACCAAGGACCATTTCTACAAATATGTTCTCAACCTAGGATCCCAACCTTGCTGTCCTTGGGTGCATGTATAACATGTAAAAATCATTAAGCACATTGAAGAAGTAAATCATGTGCTATACAATTTAATCAAGCAAACGAACCTGAAATAAAGATGAATTATTTATGCTGTTCACAAAATTCAGAAGATGAGCAACTCTGGATCTTAGATTAGAACATATGGTGTGGGTCTATGTTTCTTGTTTCATTAGGATCAGTATAGAAAATATACAAGGATCTTATTAGCCATTAGTTTCTAGAGGTTGTGGCAAAATATTGCATATAATATCATGGATTTCAACTAGAGTGAAAATGAAACAGACCTCTTCAGGAAAACGATACAAACACTGTTTTGAGATTAAATAAACAATCACTGACAAAGAAGATAACTTACAATTTGACTTATGAATTCTGCGGAGCACTCCCTGAAAAGAGGAATATTTTCAATGCAAGACTGATATAAAGTCTGGGATATCTGCAAAAAGGTTGAAGTGTTTGTTACAATATTGCTGAAAGAATGCTATATGCATCAGCAATGAGAAGGAAAGGTCGAAATGAAAGGCAAGAAAGAATACGAACTTTAGAAGGGCTAACAAAGATGCTTAATGTCCTTTTTGACAACGAAATAATTCCCAAGTCAATAACCCTCCATCTAATAAAACCATGCATACTGATCTTGCTTCTTTTAAAATCACAATGCCTGATGTTTTCTACCCTGTGACGAATCCAGAAGGGCTCTGTGGGTTTTGACAAACCTATCACTTTCTGCTCCAACCCTATTAACAATTCCAAAAATAGCATAACCAAATAATTGTTTTGACAATGACTGATCTCTCGCAACAGATTTAAAGAACTGTAACGAAATTCCTTGCTGCATCAGTAGTGACCTGCACGAATGGTGTAACAACTGCCCGACCACAAACATATACATTTTATTTATTTATTTTGTAGATTTATATTTCAGAACTCACAGCATGTAGATTATAGATCCGCCACTTTCTTTACATGCCTAGCATTCTCTCCATCAGTAACAAAGGAAAACTAGCTTGTAATTAACTCTTATGGTCCAAATATAGCACGATAAATTGAGGAAAACAGAAAAGAAGCCGCACAATTATATTCGAAGAATTCAAACCAGTTGTGATTCTAATGTCCCAGAGTACATGAAATTTAATGAATATAGAGCAAATTGCACACGAAGATTTTTCCTTTTGTTTATTTACCTTGGCACGAATTGAGATGGGAAGGTCCTGGAGAACGGCTCCATCAGTGTAAGCGCTTTCATATTGTAATCGCAAGTGATCTTTAATTTGACTACGAATATCCCTTCCGAGTCTATTTCTGTTCATATAGTTCATAAGATCTGTCATTTTGTCCCTGTATCGCACAGTTTTTGATCCCTTGACAATCAGTGCTGTCATGTTACCGATCAAGTAAGCACCAAGAATCATATCAAAAGAGACATAAACCATCACAAATATCATTTCCCTCAGATTGACTGCATGTATGTCACCATAACCTGTAAGACCGAGAGACATCTTCTAATATTAGTAGGATGTGATTACATATCCAGAAAAGGTATAAAAAGAATGCCATGAGTTAGGAAGAGAATGGTCAAAAGAAACCTTCCTTCGAAGCATATGAGTACCACTTCAAAACAAACAACTTGCTTCTTTTATACAGCCTCAAGTAGTTTCTTCTGGTTAAAATAATCTCATTACCCAAAAGAACCATTTTTCTTTGTTTGTCTCTTCACCAAAAAAGAATTTTTATGTTAATCCGAAACTATGTAAAAGCAACACCAACCTTATGAACATCTATATTTATCCGTCTTCAATAGCATCTGTGCTCTCTTCCTAGTCATTTGTTACCTATTTTCTCTTTTATATTTTTCTTGGTGCAAGGGAGGAAATGTAGAAAAGATCACATGCATGGCATTAGTGATAGCTTGACGTGCACGGTGAATTATTCAATATTTATGACTACTCATCTTTAAGTTGCCAAGTTGATAATTTGTGAATTAAAAGATAACAGGACATCTCTAAAACACGATTGAGATCGAATGGGTGTCTTCAGTTCCATTAATAAGCTCAAAACATGCATAAATATTGGAATAAATGGATAAGATCAATTATTTAGGAAAATCTAAGGGTATAAAGCTTAGAGCGATCTTTAGAGGATTAAAATAGATTGAAAAGCCAATTATCACATGCACCAAATATAACAAGCACTACCCCTGTCAGCCAAACTGTCATCATACTACCAGTCACACCTCATGATTAGTTTGTAGTTTGTACTATTTCGGACTGCAGTTCATGATACTTCTATTATTCAGACATCTGATTCAGGTATTTATACATCCTGAACTTACTCTAGTCTATAGAAGACAAAAAAGAACACAAATTGGAAGAAAAGGTTTCAGTTCTAGTCCTGGATAGAATGCCATGTAGAATTTCAACTTCAGAGTTTGAGAACTTTATATTCTCAAATGAAATCTAGAGTCACAACTTATATCATATGATACAAAATAACAACTATCTTGACAGGCAAAATGTCTGCACCTTCCATTTAGGTATCAGGAGAAAAGGGCAAAGACAACTTGACAGCAAAGCCTCTTCCCTTTGTGATACCCCAATATAGAATGGAAGAAGTAAATTTTTTTAATATTAAGAAGTTATCCTATGAAACTGAGAAAAATATCTAGGAGAGGGCAGAAATCCCAGTCATAAAAACCAGCACCCAACTTTAATCGTGGATTGTTGCTCGAACGGTCACAAAAGACAACTAGTAGTCCATTTTATAGAGGAAAACAACTAATTCTGGTGAATCGTCTAATCCTGTGTAACAACTTGCGTATTGTGGATTCCATCTATATCATCAGCCTTTTAATTTTATCTCCAATAGAACTAGAATATATTTTTCAGATAATTATGCCAGTGAAACTAGAAAGAGAGCAATCGACATACCCACAGTTGCCATAGTGACAATTGCAAAGTACAGAGAAGTGATGTACCGCCTCCAGAGATCAATCTCTCTAAAGTGTGAATAACTGTAATCTCCCAGGGTCAAACTACCAATCCATGTGTAACCTTCTTTCTCTTCAGGCAGAGTAGTTGCCAAAAAGTAAAAGATGCAAGCTGCTGTATGCGTGCAATAAAGTTCAACAGTGATAAGCTTTACAATCCTAGTGAAGAGATAATTGATTCGAATATCTTTCTCCATCTTCTGGAAAAAGTCAGTAACCCTGCGCACCCTGCTTAACCTAATCCATAAAAGGTATTTCACTCCTTCTTTTCTGCCAGAAGCCTGAATATTTGATACGGGACAGCGTTAGTAAAAAAGGCACTACTTGGATCAAGTATCTAACATGAAATGCAGGTATCAACTCATTTAAAATTTTGGTCTTCACCCAAGGCAAAACTAATAGGAAATGAAGTAGACAAAAGGGCTTCCACTCTTGTTGGCAAGAAAGTTCTCATTTCTCTTTACTAGGTTTGAACTGAAGTTTATGAGAGAGGAGCATATAAAGACAAGTGAGCTTTATCAGTTTATTCAGCATTTTAGGCCTCTAAGCATGAAAGTCACGCAAAACTAGTTTAATTCCTCCTCGTTGTTTTAATCATATCATATTCTCACCTAACTGCCAAATAGATGTTTGCTTTGCATGTTATAAAACATTTGGTGGATCTCCAAATTATATAAAAGATTGACTGATTAAATTGTGCTACAAAATTAAAAGCATGAAGTTTTAGGAGCAAATATAGTACCTTAAAAATGTTATCCCACGGCATGCAACTGAGAACATCCAAGATAAAATGAGATTTCAAGTACCTGCAATGAAAGAGGCAAACTTACTTAAATGCATACATTCTTCTGCAATTTTCTTTGGTGATAGATTCAGAATTTAGATGATGTGTGTTTTTCAAAATGTATATCGTACTTTATATATACTACTTGTTTTTTACAAGTATATAAAGAATTTGACCTGAAACACTAGGTTCGGGGACTAACCGGAGAGCAATAGGGGTTCTCCTATACACCATCTTATATGTCTGACTATCTCTGTAGGCTACAAAAAATTGTATGACTATGTCGACAAGAAAAGCTATTTGACCACAAATGTCTAAAAGAAATAGTTTCCTGGGCAATCCTTTGAAGAATGCAAACTCCATTGGTGTAAAAAAAGTTGAATATATAGCCCAAATCAGGATAAACTTATCCCATAGCTTGTACCACCTGCATCAAGTTTTCTAGATTATCAATTTTAAAACATCAAAGATAATTGATTGAGAAAGCAATTGATGATACCAACAAAAACTTTCATAATACAAGTAAATGTGCTTTTCTTTTCATCAATGAATGATGTATTACAAAGAAGAAAAAAGTCAGTTATTTATACATAATTATGATCAAGTCAATCCATTACACTTTATGAGTTTACATTTTTACCTAAAAAATAACTATAAGTAAATGCTCGCAATAAAAAATTAGCAGTCCAAAAAATAAGATGCTTCAACATATTATATGCACCTATAAGTGTAAAAAAATGTGTTATAACTATGAATAAGTTAAATCCACTAATTTTATTACTCTACTATGATATATTTCTCTGTCAAATTTGAATTTTGTAAACACTAGTGATTTGAACTTAACGACTTTATAGTTCCACCTCCAAGCAGCAATATTGCAACCCACTTTCCACCCTGTCAACCCAACTAGCAGCTCCTTTTTTCCTCTCACACATAAATCTCGTGATCTTCTTCTGATCATTGTCAGAGTTTAAATTTCATGAACAGTGTAAAAGATAAGTAATTATGTATAAGCATATAAACCAATCATGTTTAACTTACAAAGCTAAACTAGATTTTCCATATGTGCCAAGTGAGCTATTTGTGTTTACATACTGAAACAAGATTGAGTTGACATTAAGGTGTCAAAATTAAATGGTGGTGACATAAGTTATTAAGAAAGAAATATTTTGAAAATTTATGATCTAAAATGAATGATAAAAAATTTTGTGGTTATAAATCATTTCATTAAAGATAAAATAAATATTTTAAAATTAAATTACTATTTAAAATAGAAATATATCCTTCTTTTTTAGACGGACTAAAAAAATAAGTGTATAGTAAAATGAGACGTTGAGAATATTAGATATTACTCCCTTTGTCCCTAATGAGTAATATATTTTATTATTTATATGGGAAAAGGGTCAAAAATGCCCTCCATTTATAGTTTGGTCCAAAAATGCCCTTTCCGTCAATATTTTTGTCCAAAAATGCCCTTATTGTTATTTTGGGTAAAAAATGCTCATTTTTTTAAATAAATATATTATTTATTTTCTTTTCAACATATTCTATTTCTAATAATATTTTTTAAATTAGCAAATGTTTATCTTACTTCAATTCAAGAAAAAATTAAAACTGAAAATATTTCTTATTTTATTATAATTATATTTTATCGTTATATAAATATAAATTAATGATGGATATACTATGATCTTATATATATGACATATATTATCTGTCGAAAAGGTTCATGAAGTTATTCTATTTTAATTGATAAGATGAGATTAACAAGAAAAAAAATATTTCCTACATTTTTATTTTTTAAAGTGATTTTAAAAGAAAGAAAACAAGAACATGGTTCTTATATAATAATTTAATTAAGAAGAAAATGTGTTTAAAAAGAAAAAATAATATACTTATTCGGAAAAGGATATTTTTGACCCATGTAATAACTATAGGGGCATTTTTGGACCAAAGTATTGACTGCAATGACATTTTTGAACCAAAGTATTGACAACAAGGACATTTTTTAGCCAAACTATATACGGAGGGCATTTTTGTTCCTTTCACATAATTTAAGAACATTTTTGACCATTTTCCCTATTTATATTGAAAATCTAAAAAGAGGAAGTATTGTGAGTAGTTTTAAATTGTAATCGTGGTCTATAGCCAAAACTGGCTAATGTTCTTCCCAAACCCAATGAATGTCCTTCGCACACCTTTATACCCAAAATCCTCGCCGGGAGTGACGCATATCTCACACGAAAACGAAAACGACAAGTAGCCGTAACTTTTTTCACGCCAAAGTACCGAAAATATTTACTACTCCCTTCTAACTTTTTGAATATCGAAATTTAAACAAGTCAATTTAAATTTTAAATTTTTCATATATCTTTTAAATATTTTAAATTGTCATATTGCTTATAATATTTTTATATAGTTTATAAATATATAAATTTTATTTTTAAAAAATTGATAATTTCATGCGTAAATTTTTAATTAAACTTAACTTATTTGATTCTAAAAAATGAAAAATATCATATAAATTATGACAGACTACTACTCCAGTTCTTATGTAAAATTATTTTATCATTACTGTCTGCAATTTACATCTTTTAATTTACGTAAGCACTTCCTATAATAAGATATATTTACATAAAAATTAATATATACTATTTTCTAACCGTGTTTTAGTTCTTTTCACATTTATTGGGAAAAAAATATAACTTATTAAGTTATTTTTATTCGTTAAATGTCTTTTGAGAACTAAGCATTCCTAAGAACTGTTTTTTTAATGTTAAAGTATAACTTTGAAATAGCTGTCAAATTTAACTTTGATATTTAAATATTAATTATTTGAAATAACTTTTAAATTAAAATAAGACAAAAAAAAAGTAGTATATGACATATATTTACACATAAATTTCAAATAATCATGTTTGATACTCCTAAAACATAGGAGTATTTTAGTTTTATTCACTTAACTTTATCAATTTAATGTCAATTTTGTAGGTGAGAAATTCATGTCACATAGGATTATTAAAATGAAGCTTATTACTGAAAAAATCTTAATAGCTCTAAGTTCATGGTTGGCTGAACACTTCCATTATTGATAAGAGTTAGATTTCTCAAATGGTAATCTCCTATCACCTTTCTCCTTCGCCATGAAGCTTTTAATTATACTATATACTTAAATATAAAAAAAAAGGTTCATCTTCACGATTGAACTCGAGACTTCTACATTTTTAATGCGAGGAGAAAGCTAGTACCTGTCATCGGGATAAATGACGAAATCTTGAGAAAGGCCTCTGAGGCCATTGATGACGTTTTCTCTGCTAAATCTCGAAGGAGTTGAATCAGCTATTAGCTCGTTCTCCATCATCGCTAATTGACTGGTACTTCTCAACGATTTCATACTATCTCTCAAATCGTTCATCTTATACTCTTTTGGTGAATCTCTTCCATTCCTCTCTTCTCCTAATTCTCTCTTCATCGACATCTTCACAAACGCACTGTAAAATTCACAGATCTCTCACTCTATGTGAGTGTCCGTTACTCTTCTTCTTCTTCACGCAGTAAACACAAAATCATCAGAAATAATCGAAAGTTTAGCTAATTTGGATTGATTTCTCTGAGTGTGTACATAAACTGAATCGAATTTCTGCGAATCTCACTGTAGAAAATTCGAAAGTTCTGCTAGTTTAGATTGATTTATCTGTTGCATATGCAGAAACTGAATCGAATTTCTTCGAATCTCATTCTGTCCGTTACTCTTCTTCTTCTCACACTAAACACAAAATCATCAGGAAAATTCAAAAGTTAAGCTAATTAGGATTGATTTCTGTGTGTGTATGCAGAAACTGAATCGATTTTCTTCGAATCTCACTCTGTCCGTTACTGTTCTTCTCACACAGTAAACACAAAATCATCAGAAAAATTCGAAAATTTTGCTCATTTTGATTGATTCTCTATTTCTGCATGATAACGGATTTTCTCAGCAATGTCAAATCCGTTGACTGATATGTTAGCTTCCTTGTATTGAGCTTCTGGAAAGTTCTTCGATGTTTGAATGAATCAGCAGTAGCTAAAGAGAGAGAGAGAAATATACTGAAGAACAATTGGAAAATGTTGATTTTACGAGAAAGTTCAACTGAAATTTGTCGAATCTATAGCTATCGGATAGAGAAAGCTGAGATCCAGAGAAAGATTTATCAGATGGTGAACTTTCTGGAGAAGAGGAGGGAAGGTATTTATATGAAACTCAAACTCTACCGCAATTATTATAAGCATAATATATAAACATGCACTTTAATTCCACATCGACCTTGAATATATATAAATAAATATTTTGTATGAAATTGTATTATTATCATATAAAATATATATATATTTATTTATTTTATTTTATACAAATTTAAATATTTAATTATGTGTACTCAGATTTGGAGGATATGAATATAGTCCGAAGTTAGAGAACATATTAATGTGTCATGTCATTATTTAATTTTATCTATGCGTTACTAAATAATCTGAACTAAAGTAGTATTAAATTAAAAATTGGTTGCCGTTACGTGTATACCATACAGCTGTAGGCTTGTAGCTAAAGTGATGTAATAAGCAAAGTACATTTGTACTCATAGAAAAATAAAATAATACGAGAGTATCTTTCATATTTTATCTGTTTAAGATTTAATTGGACATAAAATTTAAAATATATGTACTGGAAAAAGTAAACGCATAAATTAAATTAAACTAAATATATGTATTGCATCAAGCCATCAATGTAACATTTGCCCTGGCTGCTAACAATTAAATGAGAAGTGGTGAGGTAGTACTTATCATAATAATTAATATATTTTACAAGAATGATATACATAATTTATAACTAAATTTGTGTAATCACCTCATTAAAAGTTAAAACTAGCTGTTAGAAATGTTGCATTTTTATCTACTAAATTATTACCATGTCCTAACTCTTAAATGAAGTATATTAGTTTTCATATTTGGAGATTAATCTAATGAAGAATATGACTAGCTAGTAATTATCTTCTTCATTTTTGTTAATAACTAGCTAGTAATTATCAGAGTAGAGACAAAGTTATTACTAGATCCAAATTTATTTAAAATTATTTTTCACAACTAACAAATGAGATCGCAAATAGTACCCTTCCTATTGTTTTGTCATAGGAGAAGTACTTGCAAGTTTCCCCGCAAAAAGCTCTCCACGCATTTGTAGTTGCTATCTTTTGAATGCGTATAAGGTAAACTTCACTCTAATTTAACAACTTGCAATTCACACATAAAAGATAAATTACCCGAGACAAGTCAGCTCGATCGAAAATGGATGTTGATGGTTTCAAATATGAGACTCCACTTTGAAGTTGACATGTTCAATCAACTTTTGCCACCTTTGCAGTATTCTGTGGTTTATTATAAGACCATTTTCGTGGAGTACAACAAACATAATCACATTGGCTGCTGCCTAAATTGCAAACCAAGTTTTCCATGATTTGTGTGATAAATAAATAATTGGTCCCATAACGTGATTATTGCTAAACTATATTAGCAGGATTGTCCCATCATCAATAAAAATCTAATATATAAGATTGATACGGTAACTTATCGAGGCAAATATAAAATTTAAAATTTATAAATTCATATAATAATCTCAACTTAATAGTACTACGGTACTAATTAAGTTCACAGATTTTTAAATATAATTATAGAATAAAAATTATTAAATTTTCATAAATCTATAATTAACCGTCTAAATCAGCGCGTATGTCATGACTACCGTATTCCACAATATTTTAAAGCCAGTTCATTTTAGGATGGCATTACGTGCTCTTATAACCTTTAACAAGCTAATTAATTATAAGTCACTTTCTAAAGATGTTTCTTTCTACTTTATTCAATATTTTTGGCCTATCTTAATCTGTGGCAAACCTTGTCTATATCTTTAAGTCAAAATCTAAATTTATTCTTGATATGTATACCAAACATTATGATACGTGTACATTTTCATATGTATATGGTTATCAACCACTACATAAGATGACAATTACACTTTCCATTTCTTTATTATACTAATTATCGTAATGTTTTTGATAAGTGCAAATTGTGAAAATAATTAATCCCATATACAATACTCTATAGTATGAAGGTTTGAGCCGGTATTCAATTGAATTATTTTGAAGAAAAATAGTTCATAGAATTTATTAAAATATATGTAAATTAATTCGAACATTATGATTATAAAAAAGAAAATTTGATAAAATAAAATTGTATGCTAATTATTAAGCACCTAGTTATTGACTTTTTCTTTTGCCTTTTTGGTTCTAATG
Source organism: Solanum chiquidenum (assembly GCA_029582725.1). Lineage (NCBI taxonomy): Eukaryota > Viridiplantae > Streptophyta > Magnoliopsida > Solanales > Solanaceae > Solanum > Solanum chiquidenum. The sequence goes on from JAJOOS010025550.1 coordinate 34,323, forward strand.
AGCTTCTGACAGATGTTCAAAGAGGTTTTTATTATAGTGGGAAAAATTAGATTTCCTCATATGGACTTATTTTATATTATATTATATTAATAATAAGATTATGAGACACAACAATGACATGTTTTTGTATAATCATTTTGAATCATTGATATGAGAACATTTCCCAAAAGAATAATATAGGAGTCGTTTGGTAGCTGATTAAAATTATGTAGATATTAATAATTTTTTAAGTGGGTCACTTTGCGCAAGACATTAATTAGGACCAACGGATCACACGATAAGTGCATGATATATAAATTAGTTATGAAAAATTATTTAATATTTTATGAAGAAATCAGTTAGGCAGGTTGAGTTTTTCATGTATTACTTATTACATATTGTATTGTGTATAAAATAATACATAAATTTCTTTTTTAAATACAAAATTAAATAGTAAACACCATATTTATTTTATGAATGAAGAGTTTACCTCTTAACCAACCACCGAATATAATATTATTTATGAGAGTCAAATTGATGCCACACACAATTATTATGGGATGTGTGAGGCACGAAATGATTTTTGTCTTAATACGATAAGTACAAAATTAGTTTATGTGGGATACAAGATGTAGATGCCTTCTCAAATGGGTCATATTGTTATTATTACTTACATAGTAGAAGAGTCTACAAGTAAGCATGTCTTCGTCAATATGTTTGCTTGTAAGCATATCTTCGTCAACATGTATGCTTGTATAACAAGGGTATTTTTGGATTTTTCTACTTTTTCCTTCATTAAGCCGTTGTAATCTCTTGCTTTAAAGGTGTACCTTTTCTTTATTAGACCAAAAAAACAGTTAACGTTTACATAATGACTCATATGTCCTATAAAAAATTACTACTGTTTTGTTGAACTGTGTAGGATCAACTTTTCTATGTCGGCTGCCTCATTCCTTTTTT
>JAJOOS010025551.1:0-21979 GCA_029582725.1 Solanum chiquidenum
CAACACCTTTCAATTGATAAGCGGCCAACTCCCCCTTTTCCACCGACATCACTCCCATGATCATCAAGACCTTGTAGACCTAATCAATCAACTATTGAGGATCTTCCTCAATCTTAGAACCATGAAACTTCGGAGGATTCATCCTAGTGAAGTCCCTCACTCTAGAAGCCGTTGTACGAATATTTGGGCTTATGGGAACCACAACCTCCCCATTCGCTTGGGCTGTCATGGCTTGAGGCAATACTTGAGAAATAGCTCTAAACTACGCATTAGTCACTTGTTCGGCCAAAGGATCGACCGAAACTTGAGGAGCTTGGGGAGGAGCTTGTTCTGCATTCTCTCTCACATTCCTTCTAGCATAAGCTCTTCGAGTAGCCATATCCTTTAGAACATCGGATAACGATTAGGAGAGAGACCTTATAGAGTTAAACTCTATCACACGACTTAAGAGTAATGAAAGAAGTGGAGTTTCCTAAACATATTGTCGCCTCTCATTCATACATGTGATGCGCTTCACACTCATGAACAAGACTACTTAATGTGGCTTATGAGACATCATATGACCATTCTCAACATTATGCTTTGATACCAAGTTTGTCACGACCCAGGGGTAGCCCCTAGATGTACCATGGCATAAAAGACATCGAAGGACCCCACACAAGCCACTTAGGATTCCAGGGGTAGCCCCTAGATGTAACATGGCATAAAAGACATCGAAGGACCCCACACAAGCCACTTAGGATTCATAACATAAGAAATAGAAGATAAGAGATTTAAAACACATTTCAAGTCCAACAGTTTTATAAAAGAAAAGCGGAAGTCTAAACCACTTGTCTCAATAGCCATCTAATACAATAGAATGAAATTGGGCCTAGCCCATACGTCATGTTCAAAAGTGAAATACAAGATAGAAACTAAACAATGGAAATCCATCCTCGAACAATCAGGATTCACCAAGCTCGAGAATCTCAAAATCAACCACTAGCCACAAAATTGAGGACCCTGATTGTCGGACCATACATTTGGGGAAATGTAGCCAAAAGTATGCGTTAGTACAAAAACAATGTACCAAGTATGATAGCCATGCATAAGCATTTAAGTCATGATAAAAGAGGACATTTCATGACATGCAATTGACCAAGATAAAAACATGATATAAAAGGGTTAGAAAGCATTATTCATAAAAACATGGTCAATGCAAGCTAACATTCTTTAAAGCCTTTGAACACATATGACATACTTCTTGAAGTAACCTTAGTTCATTATTAATATGTGGAATTAGCCTTAACCGACATAGAGACCATCTTAGCTATAACATGATCCCTCGGTGTCTCCCTTACCGAAAAGGGTTGTCCTACTTTCCAAGGTAAAGACCATGAACTTCTAGCTTAAATGGATCCACTAGTTAATGTCTATCTAGAAAAGCATCCAATGGGGCACATAGGTAAGGGATAAAGATATTTCTTCTATAAACCCGGCCTTTACTAATGGGAGATCCTCCATCTCAATATCCTCTCGGTACTAAGCATAAATCTTACAAAATATCTCCTTATCATTGATTCATTTAGGTGAGAAAAAATTTCACATTATTCATGCTTTCATGTGTTTATGAGAAAAGCCTTTCAATAACACAACATTAACATCATCATGATACTTTACTCTCAAAGCATCCTTAAAGCATTTTCATAACTTTCATAAGAATATGCATAATTCCATATTTTGCCTTTCAAGGATCAAAACCCACTTTCAATCATCAACATTCAGAAAACATGCTTCATAATCAAAATCCCACAACATATGATCATAACTTAAAAACATGGGGATCACATGGGTTCGTAGGTTACAACATCATAAAACTATAGTATTTCATCAATTCATGCATAGAGGATCATTCTAATTCAATAATTTAAAACAACAATGAAATAACCTATGACAATTGAAGAAAACCCTAACTCAACTGGGGAATTCTAACCTTTGAAATAGAGGGATTTGGGAACTCCATAGATGGAAGGAATCCATGGATGAAAACTATCATACGTTGGAGCCAAATGTTAATCTTCAATGGAGGAATGGAGACATTAGCTTTAAACTCTAGGTTAATCATTCTTCTTCTTCAAGTTCTAAACAGAGAAATATTTGAGAGTTCTTGTTTTTGGTGAGTTTGGATAGAATGATTTCTATTGGGAAATTTGGGGGTAAAAATGCATATATAGGGGTCTTATACATAGGCAAAACGACATAGTATTAGGCTAGATTAATTAGTAAAAGAGCTAACTACCCCTACTGCCAGCTGCCGACCAAAACCCTCGATCGATAGACCGTGGACAGGACGACGGTCCGTCCTGCACGACCGTAGACTCTTGTCAGTGAGTTGGTCCTAGGCCCTTGAACCACAGGCCCTCAACCACAAACCGTGGTCTGACCGACGGTCTATTGGTTAGGCTGTGGTCTTAGGCCTTTATGGGCTATTTTTGGGAGCCATCCACAGACCAACCCTACGAACCGTGGTCCTATCTACGGGCCGTGGGTGGCCCTCAAGGGTTGACACCTACAACTTCTTAGAAGTGCTCCTTTACCCTATGTTGGATCCGGGGTGTTACACTTTACAACCCTGCTTGTGAAAGTGGGTAAATTAAGGAATTGGGTTGTTTGGTAGTGTTAAGATTGTTGAGGTTCAAGAGAACACATTTGAAACATGATAGTTGATCGAGAGAATGCTATTTTATTCAAAACCTATCCTACACATTGAGATTCAACAACATGAGGCAATTAGTAATTATCCATTACGCGAAATAACCATTCGATTGATCACATTCTTAAGGTCCAATTTTTAATTGTTTAATTCTCGTGTTACTTGTTCCCTGTCATCAATTGGTTAGTAAATCCTCCATTTGATATTAATCATTGAAACTTCGTGATTTATTTTATGCTTCGAAATCTTTTACTTCTACAAATAATTAGATCACATTTTCACTTCCTAGTTGAATTTTAATCATATCACACTCTGTGTTTTCGACCCCAACTCATAGTTGGGCTTATACTTGTTATCGACCACCTACACTTCGAATCGGAAGGAGTGTAGTTGAGAGTTATCACTTACATAAGCCCATTCCATATTTAAAGCTTATATATACTATTTAGGCAAACATGAAAAATCATTAACTTAATTTGAACCTCGTCCGATCTCAGGTAAACATGTTAGTAATCTTGATATTCTAATGACTTAGCCTCACTTCATTACTCTTATATAAGAGTAACAATACCAAATTTGTACCACTCACATTTATAGAAAAGTAACACTTCAATTCCTCACCTTATTTATGTCAAACCTGCTAGATCAGATCTAGAAACTAATATTATCACCATCGTGTTTCCATCCTTCTTTTTTTTCACGACATTCATCTTAAATTCAAGCTTAGTGTCTAGTACTAAACATGTATAGAAACAACTTATCATATACTACACTAACTTACAACTAGTAGTTAGAATCAATAAAACATTACATTCCTAAAATTTCATGGAAATTAGTCGATCTTTGCCTCATACTCTATCTAATTACAACCTATCAACATATTCTCTTTCACAACCTAAGTCCTATTTATCAACTCACTATACATCATTCCCAAATTAATTCTATAACCCTCTGAATAACATGGAGCTCTGACTTCAAAAATCATGAGCCTAGACTAGGTATATCACCTCATGAATAATTTGCTCTTCTATTCAACAACCTTACTTGGTCTTCACTAACACAATTAAATCACAATAAACTCATTGATGATTAAAGTATATACTAACGCATCCTAACCTATAAGTATTCCTCTATCTTGTATCATGATATCCACACAAAATTCTTATTCCTTAGCCTCCACATAAAACAAAAACTACTCATTAATGACTTACTGGGCACATGACCGCCACAACATAAATTACTTCATCACTATCTCTCTTCCTTAGATTAATTTTCCTCTAAATGCATTCTTCTAACTTTGGGCACTTCTATTACCCTTGGTTCATTGCATCATAACTCATACTATCTTTCGGGTGAAAATTACTACTCAAGTATTCTAAAAAACACTCCTCTCATAAGGTTCTCCTCTGAATAAATATTAGAGAAGAAAGTCTAGGAGTACATCTCACTTTTAGCTTGAACACACGATTCAAATGGAGAAGAGTGCATTATTTTTACTCTAAACACTTAAGCTTACTAATGGGCTTCTCTCAAGCCCCTTTGCAGTCTCATGAATATCTAAAGACTTTACCTGAGAATAACTCATCGATAAGGATCTCGACTTTGCTATTTCAAGGACCATAAGTATGAGGTTTAATTGAATGAATTTGAGAAACACACGAGTATGAATAAGTTCTTTATGACATAGTTCTATTGCACGATTTGGAGTATAAAAGAAGGGAAACTTTTCATAAATATTTATACTTCATGATTTATAGAAGTGGGCCCCTCACAACCATAAATAATATTCTACTGACAGGGCTTCATAGACACCCTATGACAATTCAACTTTGTGTTCTAATACACAAATTAGTCACGACCAGAGCCTACACCCTAGACTTGGCCGACACTCGAGAACCATTTCTGAACCCCGAGCGAACCCTCATCGTGGCTTCCTAAGAGAAGAAGACTAACTCATGTATACATAAGCATCAAACAAAAAAAATGCTAAATCAACAGTGTAATAAATCTCAAATCTCTCTGAATATACTGGGTTTAATCATAAGTTTTAAAGAATACCTATGAAACTGAAAGACTCTCCAAAATTGTCTATCTATGAACCCTCTACTATATATAGATGAGTGTCGGGACAAAACCCAGGACTACTTAAAATGCTACTAATACCAACAACTCATAGCGTTGGAGTCCTCCACAAGGAAGGAGACCTCACTCGAAAGCTGACGAGTAGATCAAAAGATCTCAACTAACTCTTGTTGAGGATCCTAAGAACCTATATTTATATCATTAAAAGATGTCGGTCGAATGACTCAGTACATTGAATGTATGAGTATTTAATATAGTTTAATAACAAATAACTGAATGAAAGGACTACAATAGATAAAGATATATACTCAACTGAATGTAAAGACATAAAAAACTGAAATTATTAAAACTTTACAAAAATACTTACTCATCTCTAAACTCACCATATTAAGTTATATAATTTTAAAAAACATTCTTAACTCTATTTAGGATAGTCTCTAACTGACAAACATCACTATGAGCTACGTGATGATACATCATCTCACCCATGCTTCTAGAACTGTCCTATACCGTGTCTGACTATAGAACATCTCAACTAAGTGCATCCACTAAGCAATAATGATTCATCTAAAGAGTATGATCATGTACCCATGTGTGCAAGGCATGGTTTATGAGTATTTTGAGTTGTCTCAACTAATCCTATATCGGTGCTCAATACTACTTTGAAAAATATATATACTCATGTTCAAATGTACAAATCATACTATTTTCTGGTTTGAGACATTTTCTCAAAATATCCTCTTAAAAGAGGTAACTGATCTAAAATAACTCTAAACTCATTGCTCATTTTGAAAACAAGATATCTCTTTGCTCAATATAAAAATACTCTCTCTCATTGTTCATGTAAAAATGAAACATTTGGGGAAATACTTAGTTCCCTTATACTCTTGCTTTAATCTTGGTTAAAACTCTTTCTCGAACTCTTTTTTACATTCTCAAAAACTCAGTTTAAAACAAATATGATGACTTTAAAAGATTCTCAAAATTTATAACTAAAATTAGGGTTCATGCTGAAATATAGACATGAACAACTAAACTCAAGGTTCTCAATAACAATATAGAAAAACTCAATGGTCGGAACTCAGAACTCAAAACTCAACGATACTACTCATCTCAAGAAGACTCAATTAATAGGGTTCTTTCTTATATATAGACATAAATAAATCAACTCAAGAATCTCAATGCATAACATATAGCAACTCAACCACTAGAAATAGAACTCAAAACTCAACCACAAGCTCATCTCAAGAATTCTCCAAACTAAGGGTATAACTCTAGATTAAACTTTTACTGACTTAATTGAGATGTAGGGTGTGAGGACGAGCTTAGTCCATCACTATGCATAACCTTCCTTACCTGGAAGAAGAAGGATCTTGAAGAATCTTTAAAGGATCTTGAAGAATCTTTAAAGAACTTGATTAGAAGCCTTGAAACCTTAGCTTGAAGGAGAACAATCAAGAACACCTTTCTTTAGATTTTTTAATTAGTTTCCTGAAAATTCTATGGCCAAAATTAGGATTTTCACTAATGATTCATAAGTGTATGAAGACATTTGAGTTTAAAATAATGAAATTCCTTGATAAGGACTTACCTTGAAGAACAATCTTGAATAAGATTGGAAAAATCTTGAATGAAAGTCCTATGCTTTGATTTTCCTTAGGGTTGGAGAAAAGAGAATGAGGAATTAATAGATTAAAATATGGTTGTTTTGGGCCTTTAAATATTCAAGAAATTGGTTTAGGGTTTTCTTAGAGGTAAAAAGAAAAAATGATCCTTTTTAATGTTATCCTATCGGCTAATTCGTCACTACACTGTATCAGGTTACTAAAATGATCCTAAATTTTTACTCGGAACCCAGATTACTGTGACATTGATGGCGTTGGAAAGAGGATTCAAATACCTTTATTTTGATAGGTTATGAGCCACGTAAATCTTTAAATTCTAAGATATATGAGCATTTGAATTTGACCGAAGTAGAATCTTACATCAAGACTTATTCGATATTGAAGCTTTCAACTCAACTTTGTGCTAGGGATTCCAGTGACCTTAATTCATATCCAATTTCATTCCCACACTAAAGAATTGACCTTTACACATATGGAAAATTTAAGAATCTTTTGGTAAGATCTTATTCACAATTGAAGAATGGTTCGAGTCTTAACTTAGAAATTTCTTGCATGTTATAATTGAGATATAGGGTAATCCAATGTAATAGATTGATTGAAACACACGGAGTAAGGTTAAATAATCTCACAACTATACTACAGGCTCAAAAAAATGTCGAGGGTAGTTCGGAGGTGCTTGCTACTATGATGGACTAGATTTATACCTTGAGGGAAAATGTAGACCAGCTGGGGAAAAGAGAAGCTTAGTGAAATGTCTAGGGCGGAAAAGAGGACAAAGACCGGTGATGGTGGCTTTTCACATTTGAGGTTCAATGGACATGGTCGTTCTAAATTCTGACAGAGGTTTTCTGATCAAGGTTCCTTGAATGCTCTGGCTCCTAAACTCAACAAAGATAGGGTGTCTAACCCAAAGCCTCAAGGATGAAATAGTGGTGGAAATAGATCTTTGGTTTTGGCATGCCAAAGGTGTGGCAAGAGTCATCCGAGAAAATGTTTAATGGGTACGGATAAGTTTCTTGGTTGTGGTAAAAGTGGCCACCACTTGAGAGATTGTCCATATAGAATCAACAAGGGAAAATATGGTAGGAAAACTCCACCTTTTGGTTCAGGTTCAAGTGCTCCAAAGCAAAATAGATTCTATGCACTTCAAACTTGACATGATCAAGAGGGTTTTTTTGATGTGGTTAGCGGTATGTTGAAAGTATTTTATCTAGTTCTAAAAGTTGTCTTTGGAACATCTTTCTCCCGAACTCATATCTGGTGGTACCCTGATCTTAAATCAATCTTTGAGAAGCACTTAGCACCTTGTAACTGATCAAACAAGTCGTCGATCCTCGGAAGGGGATACTTATTCTTTCTAGTTACCTTATTCAGTTGTCGGCAATCGATACACATTCTTAGTAAGCCATCTTTCTTCCTTACGAATAACACTGGCGCACTCCATGGTGATGCACTAGGCCTAATAAAGCCTTTATCCAGTAAGTCTTTCAGCTAATCCTTCAACTCCTTTAGCTCAACAGGAGTCATTCTATATGGAGGTATAGATATGGGTTGTGTATCTGGTATCATATCGATAGTAAAATCAATTTCCCATTTTGGAGGGAAACTAGGGAGCTTGTCTAGAAATACATCTAGAAATTTATTAACTACCGGAATAGAATGAAGAGTCGGTGGTTCTGCATCTATATCATGAACATGAACAAGATGATAAATACAACCCTTAGTGATCATCCTCCTCGCCTTAAGATAGAAAATAAACCTACCTTTCGGCGTTGATGTATCGCCTTTCCATTCCAGAACTGCCTCTCCTGAAAAGTGGAATCTAACAATCTTTATCTGACACTCAACATTAGCATAACAAGACGCTAACCAGTCCATACCCATAATGACATCAAAATCACCAATCTCTAACTCTACCAGGTCTACAGAGATTTGACGATTGATAATTTCTACCGGGCAACCTCGATAGACTCTCCTTGCAATAATAGACTCATGAATCAGTGTAGATACAATAAAGGTTCGATCTAATAACTCTGCTACTATACATAACTTCCCCACAATAAATGGAGTAACATAAGATAGAGTAGATCCAAGATCTATCAAAGGGTAAACACAATGGGAGAAAATAATCAATGTACCTTTCACAACATCTGGTGATGACTCTGAGTCCTATCGTCTGGTTAATGAATATGTACAGTTCTGTCCACTGCCAGAACTAGATGATCCCTCTCTACCTCTGCCTCTACCTCTATGTGCTGAAGTCTGGGGTCCACGCCCTGTAGACTGTGCGGATGAGGAGGAACCTGCTGTTGACCTGGTCGACTGACCTATACCACCCTGACCTATGGTAGGGAAGTTTCTCCACCGATGCCTTTCCTGTCCACAAGAATAACAACCTGTGGAACCCTGTCTGCACCTCCCAAAATGCATCCTACCGCAAGTTGTGCAACATGGCGGGGCTATCATAGCCTGGTCTGAACCCCTCTACTACTGCTAGCCTGATGCTTATGAACCCTCACCTGGGATTGCCTGTCCCTGACGATCAAATCTACTACCCTGGAACTGCTGTGGTGGAGGTCTAGGTGGCCTAATAGAATGTCGGGGTCTGGGACAACCCTGAGAATCTCCCTGTGAACTAGCGGGCCTAGCCCACTTTTGTCTCTCTCTCTCTACCCTCTTACTCATATATTGTAGATGTCGGCGATCCTCTATGCCTTGTGCAAAGGCCTGAATTCGCGAGATATCCGTATTATCATATAGTGCAGCGGTGGAACAACTGTCGATATATAGTCTGAGTCAAGCCCTCCCATAAATCTGTGCACCCTGTCATGCATCGTATCAACAAATGCTAGTGCATATCTAGCCAATGAATCAACTCTCAGCCCGTACTCTCGGACAATCATGCTACCCTATCGGAGGTTTAGAAATTGGTCCACCCGACCATCCCTAATCTCTTGAGGCAAATAGTGATCTATGAAAGCTTCTGTAAAGCTATCCCAAGTGGGTAGAGATGCATCTTTTCTCCTAGATCTCTCCCAATTTTTGTACCAAAATACTGCAACATCACGGAATAGAAATGCTGATAACTCAACTGATTCAGTTGTTGAGGCATGCATGACTCTAAAGATCCTATGAAGATGATCAACAAACTGCTGAGGGTCCTCTCTGTGATCTGTTCCTGTAAACTGTGGCAGATTCAAGGCGAGAAATTCACAAACTCTCACACTTCTGGGCCCTTCAGAAGGCCCGACAACATCTGGCGCAACTGGTTGACGCTGTGCAACTACTAATTGTGCTAACATACATACTGCACTTTTGAAATCCTCATCAGAGGGAATAGGAAGAACTAGAGGTGGTACTGCTGGTGGAGCCGGAAGTCCTGTAACCCTTAGAGGATCCTGAATCGGTGGAGAAGCTATAGGGGGCTGAGAAGATGTCTCCCCTTGGGTCTCACAATGGGCTACCTCCACCTGTGGTACCTTACCAGTGCCCTCGCCTGCAGCTGTATCTAGCCCCTGGCTAGTTGTGGTCTGTCTGGTGTCAGCCATCTCTATCTGCAGAAAAATATCAATTATAAGCCAGAAACCTCAACCCTTAAGACACCGCTCTAGAGCACGAGGTGAGCAAAAGAGGGATAGTAATTCTAACATGCCCGGTAGCTTTTTGCTTATCGAATGTGGTGCACAACACATTTATAAACAAGACTCTACTACACACGGCCTGTAAACTCCTTAGGATACAACGTTGCTCTGATACCAAGTTTGTCACGCCGCAAACTCGAGGGGTGCAACTGGCTCCTAATGCCAAAACTCAAGCCCGAGCTGACCTTGCTGAACCATTTGCTACTAGCGCATGGCAGCCACACGCAATCAAGGAAACAAACAAGTATATCTCGGCTTAAAACTAAGCCATCAGCCGGCAAGGCCCCTGTCAGTATATATATAAAAGAAATAGTTACTTCCAAGAGTTCATATAAAGAAACAGCCAACTAGCACAGAAGTCCTGACTAGGCCGTCGAGGCCACCATGATATCTATAGAACAACTAGAAGCAGGTATATATCAAGATAATATATCAAACAACTCATAAGCTCCAGCAAACTAGCAAAACTAGGCCAGCATGGCCATAAGCTAGTGTACACCCCACACACTAGTCTACAAGCCTCTAAGAGTAGTGAAGATTGGCGGGACAGGGCCCCAACCTACCCATAAAAATATATACAACAAAAGCTAACAAACCTCTCAACTCTTGCAGCTCTGGGGGAACGGGGCTAGCCAATGAGATAGAAGTCAATCCTGCTGCTGAGGAGGTCTACTGGGTCGTCTATCGGGTCCTCCATACATGAATTCAGCGCCCCCAGGCAATGGGGCATCAGTACAAAATAATGTACAGAGTATGAAAGGCTATAGACTAAATGAGTAAGTATCATAATATACCAAAAGCAATCAGGTAAGGAAATCAAATTTAGATAAGCATGCTAACCCACTACTAAATCTAAAAAATATACAATAATGATCAAACAACAACCTAACCAAGCCCACATAAGCTCGGTAGGTACAAACAACATACAACCTACCTAGGCCCCCATAATCCTAGAAGGTGCCAAATCAATTTACATAACCCTATTGGTAGCCCTTTGTATTTGTAATAAGTCATATAGCCCTTTTTGGCAACGATATAGATCTGTAGGTAGCACATAGCCCTCTTAGGCAACATCATAGCTATGTGGGCTGCACATAGCCCTCTTTTGCATCAACACAACCCTGTAGGCAATACATAGCCCTCTTTGGCATCAAAATAGCCCCGTAGGCAACCCATAACACTCTTTGGCATCAATATAGCCCCGTGGGTAACACAGTCCTCTTTGGCGTTAAAATAGCCCCGTAGGCAACACATAACCCTCTTTGTCTTCAATATAGCCCAGTGGGCAACACATAGCCCTTTTTGGCAATAGCATAGTCCTATTAGACAAGATCATATCCCCCATAGGCAGTTCATAGCTCAACAACTAACAACAACAGCCCAAGGGCGACAACAAACAATTGAATAGGCTAAAGGCAAGCAATTTAGTTATAAACAATATGTACGAATAATCTTCAAGTCGTTCCTAACTTAGGGTCTTTCTTAACATATATTGAGTCCCTAAAATGAGGGTTTATAATCACCCAATCAGCCAACCACTAACAATTACATCTACAAGATCACCAATGTTAACTACCGCTACGGAAACATGTCGAACGAAGGGAATAACCTTAACATACCTTTCCAATGAACGCTCGAAAGACCGTAGTTCCTTCACGAAAGTTGGTCCTTATGTCCTAAGCTTCACAAACACTATATATACACAGCTGGTACACACCTGTAAACAGTTCATAATTAATCTTAAATCGGCAGATTTTCCATATTGCCCCAACTTTTCAAAACGTCCGTAGAAATTCATAAAAACAATCATAAAAGGGTCCCGAGATGATTACCTTAGTTAACCAAGTTTAAATCTTGAAGAAACACCAATAACTACAAATTTATATATTCAAAAACCAGCTCCAAACGCAGCTAATAGAGGGGAAAAATGATTGCCACGTGTAGGGATTACGTTTCTAGGCACGGGGGCAATGTTTAATGGTAGAAATTGTCAAAAACTAATCTTCATCATGCTAGAACTCCATAGGAACCCTCTCTTAAACATTCTCTCTGGTTTGGAACTGAAATGAAATGTTTTCATGGCTTAAAACGTTAAATAAGCTGACATACCATATTTTTGATCTGACCCGGATTCTACCCCGGCAGTCCCTAGTAAAACCCTCACAACTTTTAACTCTGATGTCGGTTTAATACAGGGTTTTGTGCATTGAAAACTAGACTCGTAGGCCTTCAATTTAATGAGTAATAGGCCTTCCAACTCTTTATATATTGGGAGAAAACATTCAATATATTTGACCTAGATTTCAGAGAAATCATTAAAAAGGAACTTACGATAACTTTCGCCAACTTTTATTTTTCCACTTACTGAACTTCAAAACTTGAGATACAGACCTTAAACACTTAAAATATGACATACCACATCATTTTTATTTTATTACTCACCCTCTTTGTCTTTCCACGAATGTACGAATTAATTTAGACGTTTAGAAAAGTCGAGGTGTTACACAAGTTTTCTTATTTAGTGGAAGATTATGCTAAGTTTTATCTAAGGTAAATGGTTAGGTCGCATGGGGTGCCCCTATCCAATATCTCTTATTGTGGTACCCAATTTACATCTCAATTTCGGAAGTCTTTCCAAAAAGGTCTTGGTAATCGTGTCAAGCTTAGTATGACTTTTCACTCTCAAACCGATGGGCAAGCAGAGATTACTATCCAAATTTTTGAAGATACGTTAAGCGCTTTTGTGATTGACTACAAAGGTAATTGAGATGATCATTTGCTTTTAATTGAGCTTGCATATAATAATAACTATCATTCATGTATTTGTATGGCCTCATATGAAGCTCTTTATGGTAGGAGGTATAGATCTCTTATAGGTTGGTTTGAAGTTGTTGAGGTTGCTTTAATAGGTCCTGATTTTTTACATGAGGCTATGGAGAAAGTTTGTCTTATTAGATAAAGGTTGACAATGGCTCAAAGTTGATGAAAGTCCTATGCCAATTTTAGAAGAAAGGGATCTTAAGTTTGATGTTGATGATTAAGGTTACTTGAAAATTTTACCTATGAAGGGTGTCATGAGGTTTGGTAAAATAGGGAAGCTTAGTACCCGTTATGTTGGTCCTTATCAAGTGTTGAGGCGTATAGGCAAGGTGGCTTATGAATTCGACTGACCTTCTAATTTATCATCTGTGAATCCAATAATCCATGTGTCCTTATTGAAGAAGTGTATCGGTCATCACAAATCTATTGTACCATTGGAGAGTCTTGGTATAAAGGAAAGTATTTATTATGAAGAAGTTTCATTTAATATTTTTTATTGGCAAGTTAGAAAGTTGAGGAACAAGGAAGTTGCATCCATAAAGGTGTTGTGGTCGTGGCTGATGTGATGTCCCGATATCATTATCTCTTTCCCTCTGATTATTTTTTAGCTTGAGGTAATTAGCTCCTCATGGTTCATTATTGCAGATTCATATGTCTTAGTAATTCTAATGTGTCCATATGCTTTCACGTATGTCTTCTGTAATGATGTTTGAGTATGTCCTAACTTGGAGTAGATTTCCTCTTTAATTATGTGCACTTATGTGATTGCATTCGTGTTTGGTTGTTAGATCTCTTCTCCTACCCTCTGTATGTTGCCTTGAGTTCCATTAAATGATGAATGTTTCCAAGGGGGAGATATTATAACACCTTCAATTTTGAAAAGGTTGCATGAATTTTGGCTACTGGTTCATGGCTACGAGACAAGTCTACGGTTCGTCAAAATTTCTGCAGGTCGTAGACCAATCTCGTTGGAATGGGAAAATATTTTTTGAAAATAAAGTCCCAGTATCTCATCCTATGGATGAAAAATACAGTTCATCGAGTGATCTAGGGGTCATAGATGTATCCCGTAGAAGATATCCATACTTAGTGAAATTCTAGGGTTAAAATTGAGTTCTACGATTAGGGTTTACGAACCGTAGGATATCCTACTGACCATATAAAGGTATCTTAAATTTTTTGGTGATTTTAAGTTTCCAAAACTTGGTCTATGGTTGACCAGAATGGACCATAGAAAGTTCTTCGTTCCGTAGGTCACACCTCTAGACTAGTTCCGGCACATACTTCTTAAGGGATTTTGGGTATTTTCCTATATGATTTAAGCATATGCTATGTCGTTCTGGCCTTCATCCTGAGCCCTATATAAATACTTTAAGTTGTAAATCTAGCCATTTCAAACTCATTCTCCTATTTCCCCAAAATCACACCAAATTAATTCTCCTAGATTCCCTCATAACCGATGGGAGAAGAAGAAGCAAGGGTTCACTCCAAGGTAATAAATAAACCATTCGTCGGGGATTTTCAGCATTGTTTCATAAGCTGATGTTGGACCAGCTGGTGCAACACGTGTTCCAGTTCACCTTCACATGCCTTAGGCCACATTTGTAGAGGGAATTGATTTTTGTCTCCCATTGGAAAGGCTGATGCCACATCGTGAAGGTTTGTTTCCTTGTTCACGAAAAGAACAACAATTAGAGATGGACCCAAAATCAAGTAAAAAATGAGAATCTGGGACTCACGCTGATAATCCCTAAATTGACTCTATCAAAAAGGTCAAATTTAGCTTACCAGACTTGTGTCCCAAAATGAGACACAATTAAAGACTCGGAATGTAGCAAGCAAAACACCGAGAATTCACCATTAAAGCAATAAGTTAGATCGTTCGAGGTGAAATTTACCTCCTCACAACTCTCCCTACGAGTCACCAAAAACTCCAACACAAAGCGTGGGACATCCCATTCAATTACCAACAAGAATTTCCCAATTTGGAGTTGTGAAGCTCCCAAAATCGTAATTTGAATTTGAGGAATGGAGTTGGTTCACGTCTAGAGTTTATTTATAAAAACAAAAGAACTTACTTATCACGAATGTGGGGGTCTAAGGTCGTGATCGTGCATGGCAGGTTAAATGACCTATGGAACTGTAGAGGTTAACACTTGTAACCGCAAAGATTAAACATGACAACAACGATCAACTACTTATCACAATCGTGACTACGATTGCCAAGTATAGTAACCCTCC
Source organism: Solanum chiquidenum (assembly GCA_029582725.1). NCBI lineage: Eukaryota > Viridiplantae > Streptophyta > Magnoliopsida > Solanales > Solanaceae > Solanum > Solanum chiquidenum. The sequence goes on from JAJOOS010025551.1 coordinate 15,102, forward strand.
GTGCTAACAGAAGGTTAATCATGATGATGATGAGGAAGGTCACCTACACCAAATGTTGGTGCATCAGCTAGAACATCAAGTGTTCAAATATCCAAACGAGGTTCAAACCCTATGTGTGCAAATAGTATATGCACCCCACAAAATTCATCATTTTAGACTAAAAGGCGATGTTGAAACTTCCAATTGATGTAATGTCACGCCCCGAGCCTAAACCTTGGGTTGGACTGGCACTTGAGAACCATTGCTTTCCCCAAGCGAACCCTTGGTCTGGCTTACTTACTCAGCAGAAGACTTAAACACAAGAAATAGTCTCCAATAAGGAGTTTATCAAAGAAACTTAGAATGTATTAAAAGAAACATTCAAACTAGCCAAGACGACATCTCAAGTCTCAAAACATAAGCCAATAACAAAATAGTGACAAGAGAGCTAACTAACTATCTATCTATGAAGCCTTTGAAACTAAAGATGGATGTCAGGAAAAGACCCACACCATCCTAATGAACTAAATTACTGAAAAGCAAGAAAAAGGGATCGTCCGGAAGCAAGGAGGCTCACCAACGAACTCTGGAGATCAACTAGAATCAACGATGTTCTGGATGCTGATTCTGGTTACCTGTATTTGCATCATTAAAAGATGCAAGCCAAAGGGCATAAGTACATTGAACGTAAGAGCATGCGAAGGGAATACTAAAACAAGACATAAGCTTGAATGGAACTGAAAGAACAAATTTGGTCTCAACTCAACTCAACTTAACTGAACTTATTTCAATATATAGAAGTAATGTAAATGCAATATAAAGAAAAGCTTTTAAAACATAGATAGCAACTTTGTGTATTGAAAAATACAATAGTAACTGTGTTTGTATGCGAAGACACAACATGAACTCTGTTTGTATATGAAAATACAAATAATTTGTGTATATAATAATTTAAAATACTTATGTGTGAGTTTCTCTAAACGACAACCATTACTTAAGAGGTATTGTGATGATACATTATTTTGCCTCACGCTGCCAAGGCCGTCCTATATCTTGCCGAGGGTATAGAACCTGACTACTAAGTGGATCCACTAGTCTATGCTAAAAATCACTTAGTAATCATCTAAAAAGTATGACCCTTTTCTACCCATGGTGGCTATATGGTTTATGGGGGCTGGGAGTTATCTGAACTCCCTCCCATATCGGTGCTCAATACTACTCCCAAAATATAATACTAGCTCTTATGTTTAAAAATATAACTTCTTTCTGTGGTTTGAGATAATTACTCAAAACATAGCTCAAAGTCTCTTCTTGGAAATCAAAGTTTCCTCTCTTGCTTAATTATGAAAGCATTTAGTCTTTACTGAAAACTAGCTCAAAATGCTCTTTGGGAAATCTCAGTTTCCTCTCTTGTTTAAATGTGAAAACATTTTACTCTTTGGGAATACATAGTCCGGATATACTCTTTTTGAACAAATGAACTTCAATATTTACAGTTTACTCAACTCAAAACTCAGGTCTAAAAAAAAAGTTAAAACATTTGTAAAAGACTCTTAGAAGACTATATGAACTTCTCTTCACTTGCCTCTTACCTTTCCTTGATTTTGAATTTGTGGATTCAAGGATCGTGATTTGTGATAGGAAAGATCTCATGATGTTTAGGAGTGGTTTTAGATAGTTAAACATGAGAAAATATCAAGAAATCATTGTCTAGAAGCAAGTCCGCTACGGAGGGATGCATTTTATTATTTTGTTGCGAAATAAATTTTGAGGAAGAAGGGTCTGTGACCGTTCCGCGATGCAGAGAACATTTTTCAAATCATGAGGAATAGGTCCACGACGCGGACCCGGTACCCAGATTCGCTCGACTTGTTCCCTCTTTGTTTTCTAGCCCCAATTCACCTAAATTTGGTCCTTTTTCTCAAATTCTCTTTAGATTCAGATACCCAGCACAGGTACACAAGAATATAACTCAAAACAACTCTAATAATCGACCTTAAACTCTCAAGAACTCCTCAATCTCATCCCAAGTTCAAGAACAAAAGAAATTCAAGAACACAACTCAATCTTTTAGGACGAAAATCATACTGAAATAAACATGTTTGGCACGTAGGTGAACATACCCAATGCTATGTGAACTGACATACCTCATAGGGATTACCCCTTGATGAAATCCACAAGTAATTCTTTAAAAACATTGCGATTTCCTTGCTTTTCCTTCTCTTTTCTCCTCTTCTTTTCTCTTCTCTCAAAACCCTAACTTATTTTCAATAGCGTAAAATGAATTACCTCAGTTTAGACCCCAAATAATTTACTAAAAACCGATTTAATTAATTGGGTAATGAAAAGAACATAATGCCCTTCTAAAATCTGGTTTTGACTTTTCTTATCTAGAAATCCCAACTTCAAATGGGCATATGTCCCTCATACGAACTCGAAACTGAGCAAACTCAGCGGTGTTGGAAAGATAATTCAAATATATTTACTACGGAATCTTGTAGCACACCTAACTTATCCTGAGATAAGATTTATGCTCGTTTGAAGTTGTTCCAGAACTCATACTTAACTCAATTTGTCATATTTCCATATTTTTCATTCTTTCCAAAAATGAATCTTTCTAATTCAATATCTTTCTAGTTGCGGGGTGTTACAATATCTCCCCCTTGAAAATATTCATTTTTGAATGAGATCAATCTTAGCAAGCTAAGGGCGTAACATCTAACATTCAGCTCAAACACCCAACAAGAAAATATGCAATTACAACATGCCAACTCTAAATCATGGGTTGGATAATTCTTCTCGTGAACTTTCAGCTGTCTGGAGGCATAATCTTTAACTTTTCCATTATGCATTAACACACAACCCAAACCAACTCTGGACGCATCACAATATAAAACAAAGCCTTGCGTACCTTCTGGTAAGGTCATTACTGGGGCAGTAGTCAACATCTTTTTCAATTCCTGAAAGATTTTCTCACAATCTTCAAACCATTGAAACTTCACTATTTTCTGAGTTTACTTGGTCAAAGGGGACGAAATAGATTAGGACCCCTCTACGAACCTTCTATATTAGCCATCCAAACCCAAGAAACGCCTAATATTTGTTGGAGACATGGGTCTAGGCCAATTCTGCACTGCCTCTATTTTTTGAGTGTCAACTCTAATTCCATCACCGGAAACAATGTGGCCTAAGAATGCCACAGACTCAAGCCAAAACTCACACTTAAAGAACTTGACATACAACTATCTATTCTTTAGAGTTTGGAGAACTATTCTGAGATGGCTAGCATGATCTTCTTCATTCCTTGAATAGATTAGTATGTCATCAATGAAGACGATAACAAACATATCTAAATAAGGCTTCAATACTCTATTCATAAGGTCCATCAACGCTGCAGATGCATTGGATAAACTGAACGACATGACCAAAAACTCATAATGACCATAACGGGTCCTGAAAGCTGTCTTTGGAATATCACATTCCCTTACTCTTAAATGATGGTTTCCACATCTGAGGTCTATCTTAGAGAAACAAGTGGCACCCTGAAGTTAATCGAAAAGATCATCAATTCTTGAAAGAGGATACTTATTATTAATAGTAACCTTGTTCAACTGACGGTAATCTATACACATTCTAAGTGAACCATCCTTCTTCCTCACAAATAAGACCGGAGCGGCCCAAGGTTAGACACTTGGTCGAATAAAACCCTTCTCTAGGAGATCTTTCAACTGCTCCTTTAAAATTTTCAACTCTGATGTTGCCATCCTATATGGCGAAATAGATATAAGACGAGTATCTGGAAGAAGGTCTATACCGAAGTTTATTTCTCTCTTAGGAGGGACTCCGGGAAGATCATCTTGAAAGACTTCTGGAAACTCTCTTACTACTGAAACTGAATGAATATGAGGTATCTCAATATTAGAGTCATTAACTTGGAATAAGTTATAGACACAACCCTTGGAAACCAACTTTATTTCCTTAAGGTATGAAATAAAACAACCCTTAGGCACTGCTGAACTACTATTCCACTCTATAACTGGCTTATTAGGAAACTAAAACTTGACAACTCGAGTTCTACAATCAACTGAGGCATAACAGGCATGAAGCCAGTCCATACCAAGAATAACATCAAATTCTACAATGTCTAACTCAACTAGATCAGCCATGGTGCTCTTGTAATTTACGAAGATGGTACAATCACGGTAGACTCTCTCTGCTAGAATAGACTCACCAAAAGATGTAGAAACACTGAAGGGCTCACTAGGTTGCTGACGAATAACATAAAATTTCATTGCAACATAAGGAGTTACAGAGGATAAACTCATCCTAGATCTAGCAAAGTATAAACATCAAAGTTAAAGACTTGGATCATACCAGTGACAACATCTGGCGAATCCTCTTGCTCGTGGCGACTAGTGATAGCATACAAACGGTTTCCTCCTCCGCCTGCCCCTGATGTAGCTCCTTTAGATGTGGTTCTGTCTAGTGGAGCAACTGAAGAAGACTGGGCTTTAGTGCCCCCATTACCGTTACCCTGCTTGTTCTTTGGACACTCTCTCATAAAATGACCGTTCTGGCCACACTTGAAGCAACAAGTGGAGCCATCACGACACATCCCTGAGTGGTTCCTACCACACTTAGCACACGCAGGAGGCTCACTACCCGTTTGTGCCTTACTACCCTGAGAATAGGCAGGTTTAGCTCTGAAATTCTGACTATTGTACTCATCTTTGTTCTTTGGTGCAGGTGCACTAGCAGATCATGAAGCAGGTCCCTTCTGTTTCTGTTAGAAAGATGATCGGTTCACATTACTCTTTTGCTGCCCGGACTCATTCCCTGACGTCTTAGCCCTCTTATACTTAAACTCTTTCTATCCCTTAACTTGTTGCACATGGATCATCAACCTTGCTATGTCCAAGTCACCTATTCGCATGGCTGCCTTACCTTTCTTACTTGACAGGTGAGAAAACCCAACAACGAATAAACTCATCCTGCTCCTCATATCAGCAACCATCTTCGGAGCATAAAAGGAAAGTTGTGTGAACTTCAGACTGTAGTCATGAACGCTCAAAGAATCCTGCTTAAGAATGAGGAACTATCGTACCTTTGCTTCTCTCAGTTCTCAGGGTAAGAAAAGCCACAAAAGGCCTCCTCAAATGAAGCCCAAGTCACAAGTGGTGCACCCTCAGCTCGATTCCTCTTCCATTGATCAAACCAGATTCTAGCAACACCCTGCATTTGGTATGCATCTAGTTCCACCTTCTAAGTATTGGCAACATGCATAAATTCAAAGACCTTCTGAAGCTCTTCAACAAAGTTTTCTGGATCCTCAGTAAAACTTGAACCAGTAAAGCTTGGAGGATTCATCCTTAAGAACTCGTGGAGCCTCGAAGTGTCAGCCACTTCCTGATGATTCTCTCTTTGTTTCCCATCTTGGTTGGTCACAACTTGGCTCAACATCCGGATGGCCTCACGGAATTCGGCATTAAGGACCTCTCATTGGGGTTGCACTTCTAGTGCATTAGGTACCCCTTGTTCCTGTGGTTCAACATTCCTTCTAGCCGGACGGCCTCTGACAGCTCTTCGTGGAGGCATGATTTGAAAGACACACGCAAGCACGAGTTAGAAGAAACTTTTTAGAGATAAACTCTATCACAAGAAATGAGTATGAAATAAGTTAGATAATTCTTAAGTGTCGTAGCCTCCTAATTATAAATGTGGCGCGCTTCACACCGATAATTAGGACTCTACAGACATGACTTCATAGACTCCCTAGGACTCTTGAACTCTTTGCGCTGATACCAAGTTTGTCACGCCCCAAGCCTACACCTTGGGCGGGACTGGCACTCGAGAACCATTATTGGCCTCAAGAGAACCCTTGGCCTGGCTAACTTACTTAGCAGAAGACTTAACCACAAGAAATAGTCTCAAATAAAAAATTTATGAAATAAACTTAGAATGTCTTAAAAGAAACATTCAGACTAGGCAAGATGGCATCTCAAGTCTCAAAACATAAGCCAATAACAAAATAGTGACAAGAGAGATAACTAATTGTCTATCTATGAAGCCCCTAAAACTGAGATGGATGTCGGGACAAGACCCATGACATCCTAATGAACTAAAATACTGAAAATCAATAAAAAGGAATCATATGGAAGCTAGGAGGCTCACAACAAACTCTGGAGCTCAACTAGAATAAACGATGCGGTCGATGCTGATCCTGGTTACCCGTATCTAGATCATTAAAAGATGTAGGCCAAATGGCATCAGTACATTGAATGTACGAGCATGCGAGGGGAATACTAAAACAAGACATAAGCTTGAAAGGAACTGAAAGAACAAACCTTGTCTCAACTCAACTGATCTAAACTGAACTCATTTCAATATAAAGCAGTAATGTAAATGCAATATAAAGTAAAGCCTTTAAAACATGTATATCAACTTTGTGTATTGAAAAATACAATAGTAACTCTGTTTGTATGAAAAGATACAATATAAACTCTATTTGTATATGAAAATACAAATAATCTCTGTATATAAGAATAGAAAATACATCTGTGGGAGTTTTTCTAACCGACAACCATCACTTAAGATCTATTGTGATGATACAACATTTGGCCTCACACTGCCAAGGCCGTCCTATACCTTACCGAGGGTATAGAACCGAACTACTAAGTGGATCCACTAGTCTATGCTAAAAAACACTAAGAAATCATCTAAAAAGTATGACCCTTTTCTACCCGTGGCAGCTACAAGGTTTATGGGGGCTGGGAGTTGTATGAACTCTCCCCCATATCGGTGCTCAATACTACTCCCAAAATATAATACTAGCTCATATGTTTAAAAACATAACTTCTTTCTGTGGTTTGAGATAATTGTTCAAAACATAGCTCAAAGGC
>JAJOOS010025552.1:0-25143 GCA_029582725.1 Solanum chiquidenum
GTAAGGTTTAGGTGTATCACTGGAATTTACGGTATAGTTTGGGGTGGTACTTGTGCCTTATTCCTTAATCTTATTACAATGATACCTTGGTTGTTTTTGCTATTGTAAAAATGTAATTTGACATCATTTAGGACTTCCTTTAAGTTTTCTGTGATTTCTTCATCATGGTAAGATCTAGAAGCTCCAATTCTGTTGTTTCCTACAGCTGCTGATTGTGCATTTTAACTTGCAGCAAAGTTAAGGTCTGTGAGACTCAGACAAGATTCCAGGGAGGGTATTGCAAACTTCGTGGTATTCAAGAACAAGGATGATAATTTTGAATCGATCAAGATACCGGTTAAGTCAGCAAAAGCTATTGGCATTCAGGCCTTATCTTCAACCAGGTTTCTGATCTTGGACTCCGAAGGAAATCTTCACCTCTTGTTCCTTGCAACTTCTGTTCATGGATCGGAGACTCCTTATAGCATGAAACAGTTAACTCACAACATGAAAGTTCGAAAGCTCACTGTTCTTCCGGATTCTTCTACAAGTATATTTCCATCCTTTTAAATTTAATAATGTTGTGTTCATTTATTTTTTAGGACATAATGCCGTGTTAATTTACTGATATCGTGCTTCAGAAATGTGTATAAAAAGTTGATGTCATAGAATATCAGCTTTCTCTGTTTTGTAATGCCATTGGCTGTCCTTTTCAGGAGCACAAACTGTTTGGATATCGGATGCACTTCATACTGTACACATGATTGCGGTGACAGACATGGATGCATCTGTTAATCAAACTGACTGCAAAGACCCTGCAGAGAAGCTTGTACAGACTTCAGGTAATGTTTTCCATGTATTAATTAGTATGTTCCTAATTCAGGAGAAACATTTAATATCATGAATAATGCATTTAATATTTCTGATTCAGTCACCCCTTAAAGTGATGACATGTAAATCCAAATATGCACTCAGTTCAAACTTCAGACGATTTTTTTTGCTTGTATGATAATACGTATCAGTGAAGAACATTCATTTATTTATTTTACGATTGTCATCCTTGTATGATCAGCTCCTTTGTTTTCCCATTGATAACTTGTACAATCCAAGTGGCGTTTGGGAGGGTACGTGGGTTAATTCCATTAGCCTCCCAAGGTGCTCATGACTATGCCATATCAAAAGTGCCTTCAGAGTTCATTAATACTGTATTTGTCTTCCATCAGGTGATTGTTAGTTTGGTTTCAGTGTGGTGGTTTGGTTTTAATCTCCAATGGATCATATGGCCAGATAAATCCTGGTCTTCATTTTCTCCCCGAGTTTTTTGGATCCTATTTCAGCCTTTCAATTATTCCCTATGCTTATTCAAAATTGCAAATGTTCTTTTCGTTGAGGTTATTACAAGTGAGATGATTAATTTCATTAAACATGATTGGCCTTCTATGATCACTGTTGATTTAACCCTTTATTATATTATTATATCACTTCTGATCTTCATCTGTAACATTAGAGTTATTAGGAACCCATTATTATATGATTATGTTACTTCTGATCTTCATCAACATTGGAGTTATTAGGCAATTTAAGTAATTTTTTTTTTCTTCTTTTACATTTATGTAGTTGTGCAAGCAATATTTTCCAGTGAAAAGGTCCAAGAAATTGCAGCTTTGTCTGCGAATACAATATTGCTTCTCGGACAAGGTATGCACAACTAAAATTCTATATGGATCATGCATCCCTATGTCTTATCCTGCTAAACGGAAAGAGTCAAAGTTTAATCAAGTTAGTTAGTGTGCTTATAAAAGGAGTATAATGTCAATTTCGAAGTTAAAGTAACATGTTTGAGATCATCCAAGACAAGGTAATTCTTTCATGTATGCAAACTGCTGGTCATTTATTTTGACCTTTTCAAATATTAGTTTGATGACAACCCACTGTCTAAATTGTTGAGTCACAAAGCTGGAATGAAGCATTGGCCCCAGACATTGCAGTCATTGTTGGGAAAGAACTCTTTTTTTTAATAAAGAAACCTCTTTTGATCGCACCCTCTGTTATTTGCAGGAAGCATGTTTGCATATGCAATTTCCTAGAGATGCTGAGTGGTTTTTTGTGGTTAGTGTGTCCTCCCCTTCATTAACATTTTTGTTCTACATACATTGGATTCTCTGACAAGTAAATTTCTTATGAGTGTCAGCCAGAAATTTTCTATATTGATTCTTTCTGCAAGATATTTTAGATGAGCATCTTTTCACATCAATATCAAATTATTTTGTTTCCTCGTGGGAAGAAATATTTCATGCTTTTTTCTTCGTCTGAAAACACTAAGAGTATATTATTGAATGAACTTCCAGCACAAAGGCTGTGTTGGGGCCATATTTACAGATCAATAGTAAAACAAAAGAAATCCTTGATTTTCTTACAAGGATTCAATGATCAGATTTACTTTCTGTGTAAGGCTGTGTTTTCCGTCAAAACACCATGCTGGGATTGAACTCCAATGTCTCTTCTGCTTCGCTGTTCCTCCTATGTTGTTCTAGCACTCTAGGAGATCTATCCAGTGTACTTTGGCATAGCTCATTTAATTCCTTTCGTACTGAAACAATTGTCACACCAGTGACTTCACAGTGAATGAAAAGATGATTGATTGCCTCAGATTCCTTCCCACATAAAAAAACATCTAGAGCATTACTATTAACCCCTCCTTTTCAAATTTCCCTGTGTCAGGCATGCCTCTCTAACAACCAAACATACAAACAGGCTACCTTATATGATCTTTTAAGCTTTAACCCTCCAGATATGTTTTCAGGACCATATTGTTAGGAACCCAGACTCTCCTAACAACAAATCTGTAAACTTTCAAATGCAATACAGAAATAGGAACAACACTTTAACTGTATTTTACTAACATCAACTAATAGATTAAGTCGTACAAATAGCAAATAGAGAATACTTCTAACAACCAAGGTATTTCGAGGAACCTTAACCTCCAAATCTACCAGAGAAAATCCTACCCAAAAGACTGACTGTCTTTTCTTCTTCCTAGTACTATTTATTACAAAATAACTACCTAAACTGCTCGGTAACTGCTAGAAATACATACACATAATAATTAATAAACAAAACAGATACATTTAGGCCTTATTTTCACCCTCCTTCCTGCGGCTATAGACCCTATTAATAGCAGGTCTAACAATCATATGCACTTTTCATTTGCTGTCGTACCCTGAAACTGCTCCCATACCTTAAAAATCTCAGCAACCCCATTCATTTTCTAGTCATGGAGTAGTCTTCTGAAGTTTAAGTTCCATCCCTGCTGTCCCAGACCTCATGGATAGTTGCATCAGGCGTCAGGACTAAGCTAAATAGGTCAGGATGTTGCTTCTTAATGTTTGTGTACCAACCCATTTGTCACTCCAGAAAGACATTTTCCTTCCACTCCCAAACTTGTAGTTTTCAGTAGCAGCAAAACTTGGTCAGTGTCGTCCTGATGATTTTCCAAACATAGCACCACAAGCTGTTGTGACTCTTTCTGATGCACCAATGACCCTCCTGTCCATACTTGACACTGATGACCCTTCTTCACAAGGCTTGATCTTCATGATTTTCAGTGGTTTATTGTGCTTTAAACATTAAATTTATGCACCCTTTATCTTTCGAAGATATGGAAAGTAAACCTTTTCTCTTCCCCCCGCCCACCCTCCCCCCTTTTTTCTTTGCTGCATTGCAGGTCATTCATGTTTCACTTTTGGATAGACAAGTAATGCCAATTGGGTGGTTTTGGTGTTCTCTTGTGGGAGAAGTAAGTATATAAGCAATTTGTATATTTTAAACGTTCCTTCTTCAATTTTTAGAGCCTGGTCATGTTCATGTGTCTCACCTGGTTATTGTACTTCTTTTGTGGGTATTGAACAGTCTTTGTGCTGCAGTTGTCAATATCTATCAAGTGGTTCATAACAAGTGAAGGAGGCAGAGCTCTTGGAGTAAGGATCTTGATCTTTTCCTCATTATTTCTACTAGACGATAAACTTATTACTTATTAGTATCAGAGAGAGATATAGTAAAAAGTTTGCTTAAGTTTTTAGTGTTCAGAAGTATTTTGTGAAAGACCAATTGAGAAATTGGATCTTTCAGAGGGTGCACCGTGTAACATACTCTATGTTCCCCTCGAATTGTTAACTATAACTATATAATGTTTCTACAAAATATTGATTGCATTGGAATGTTATAGTGCGATTATGCACTTTGAAATTGATAAATGCATTGTTTGTGAAGTATGTGTGTGTGGTGGTACGAGTGATGGATTGAACAGTTTTAAAGCATTACTAATTTTTTATGGTGGATCTAATCTCGTTTAGATTTCATTGTTTCTTGGATAACTTGTGAAAAGGGTGAATAAATTGTGCCATTTCAATAAGATCTTCAATTGTTGCGGTTGGACTAGAATTTGAGTCATTTGGTTTCTTATTTTAATTTCTTGAATATTATTTGACACACCAAATAATTAATGCAACAGAAGTAGGTTGTGTAAGAAACATAATCTCTTATATGGTGTTTTTATTGGCAGTGAAGCTATTTGGAGGATCTGACTAGTGGCTGTTGGCCGAGGTCAACTCTTTCAGCAATTGATGCCCACTCTGCTGCATGGCTTCCATTACTGCAGAGATCAAAGTGCATTGTAACCATTGAAGCCGCATGTTGGATGATACAATTGTTGCATGTGTTCTTGGTCGTTGCTGCTGGAATTCTCAACATTGATGAGGGGGTATAGACCAAGCATCCATGTTAAGATGTGTGGTAAGAGGGCTTCTGCCATTAAATTGGTCTAATATTGGCTTGTTTTTGGGAATTTAGCTTCTGTCTGTAATAAGCTTGCTAGAATTATGGTTATGTTGGAGATGAGGTTATGGTTTTCTGATACAGACCTGCGAACTTAAGCTGTCATACTTGGTGAGATTAACCCCTCGTTACCAGACCATAGATTATGTAATAAGAAGTCTTTAGCCTTTTCACTATTGATTGTAATCGAGAATCATCTCAAGGATGTCAAGTCAGTGCGGAACTATTTACTGCTATTATCTGTCTCTCTAGAGTACTATAGATGCTGTTGAATCTAAGATTTTATTTTCACCATTTTCACTGCTGTCCTAAGTTCTGTACTCGTTTGCAACTTAATTCAGATTTTACTCTTTTTCTGGCTGGCGATCATTGTTGACCAGACATTTACTGGTGTCGTATAGTATTTCAATACAAACTTTTTAAACTTGATTCGTCGTCTTTTGAACAGTTTTTGAAAGTTGAAGTTTGCCTTTTGGGGTTGGGGGCATTGGTTGAAACATGGTATATATGTGAATAACCAAAACTTTGTAGATTTCACTGCTGAGAAAATGGAGCTTACTCTGGTAGAATCATGTGGGTTTTACCCCTTTACAATGATGAAAAAGTAATTTGAGGCTTTTGTTCTTTTTTTATCGGTTTGCTACTGTTTGAATTGTGGTCCGGGTGAAAGATTCTTTAAACATCAATTCCTTGTCTGTCTTTTGGCCATAAACAACTGAAAAAGTTTGGGTAAAATTAGGGACAGAAAATATAAAAGTTGGATTCCCATTTCCAGTCGAAGATTTTGGAGCGTCAAATAAATTATTTCCTTTGATTGGCATTCGAATGTATACATTAAAAGAGTGTGATTACCAAATGAAAATGATCGAACATCTTTCTATTATTTTTGTTAAGAGGATGAAAACTAAATTTCTATCTTAAACTGCGAATGAAACCTACGTTGCATATGGGTGAGACAAAAACTGGCAGTGACTATGTGCCCACGAGATGATGGACCTACATAGTACTAGGCCTAGCCAGCCCCCATAATTATTACGAGGATGATCTTGACATCTTTTCATCCATGTCACAAACCAAACTATTTCAATTTTAACTATTTATTTCTTATTACCACTTATATAAATTGATGAAAAGATAGGTGTGAAAATAAAAAATCTTATAAAACTAAAAATAAATTTATAAAATCAAATTTCAGCATTCGCCTTTCTCTTTCCAACCCAACAGTGAGGAACAATTTTTTTTATCCCCTCTCAAATATCAGTAAGGATATGGCCAATCACTTGTCCTTATATGAATGCAAATTAAAAATATATGATTTTATTTTCATAATTCATAATAAAGATCAAGTCTTTCTCTTTTGAACTTTTGAATGTAGTAAGGCGGGTATCTCCGTCTGTCTCTTTCAATGTTGGCTGCTTCTATTAACAAAGCTTTGCCAAGTTATTATTACCATGAATTTAAGATTTTTTTTTTTTAATCGGGCGGCAAATAACATACCCAGTGTAATTTCACAAGTGGGATCCGGAAAAGATAGTGCCCGTCCAGCCTTAGCCCATCTTGTGAAGGTAGAGAGGTAGTTTATGATAGACTAACGGTGTGAGTTACATTTGACAACATTAGTTGAAATATCACATTCTTAAGATTTATTTCTCGATATAATTTTCAACACCTTGGACGTTGTAATACTTGAATGAGTATATTTGTTATTATGTTAGGTACATTTGATAGCATTATTATGAAACAAGATTTCCAAATTGAGGAGATGACATAGCTTTTTCAACAAGAAGGTTAATTAAACCAATGTGCATGTCTTCATAGTTCAATTTCACAACCCCTTAATTGGAAATTGAACAATTGATCATTATATACTTAATATACCAAAATTTACCTACTCTGTTGCACTTAGTCACCAAACATCTCCTCCATTTTTTTTTTATGTAAAACACAATATTAGATTAGACATTTCACTTGACTTGTGTTTGCAAATAAACCACAAAAATATTTATCTGGCCCACTTTTTAGCTCATAATTTTTTCTTGTTTTTATTTATCAAAATTTTGTTTTCTAAAGAAGGGGTATGGGTTGCTGTCAAATACAGGAAATTTAAATTTGAAAATCTCTGAGGCTTAGTTTTTTGGAAGTTACTTGTTGAGCAGCTGCTCTTTTTAGCATCTTTTTTTTTTTGCTGATTCTGCAGGCAAAAGGCTTTTGAAATTTATATATCTACCTTTACTTCCTTCTATTTAAAAAGTGAACAACTTTTTTTTAAGTCCAGACCAAAACTTCTTCAATCATGAAATTAGAAACTAGTATGGCACAATCACCTATTGGAAATTCAAGAAGGCGCGGCGATGATGGAGATTTTAACCTTAGAGAATGGACTCTTAAGGCCAAAATTAGCAGAGAAAATACAAATTCAAGAAGATTTTCAGCTTCTTATATTAGAAGTTTTAGAGAAGATACAAAATCTTTTAGATCAAATATTTCCATTTCTAGTACTGCTTCTTCCCCTGGCTACATCACCTTAAGAGGTAATAAAACTACTTCTCCCATTTTTCCTTCTAATGATTTGTTTTATTACTATTTTAATTTCTCATTATCTTTTTTACAGATGAAATTGACCCATCAACTTATTCTTTTACCACTGCCCTTAAAGGTAAGGCCTTTTATAATATCAAATCTAGAGTCGGAATAAATTCACTTCTGAATTGTTCCATTTTTCAACATGACTGATTTTTTTGTTCTGTTTTTTTGAATGTAGCATTGCAGGCAAAAACAACATATAGTTGGGAATACATGTCACCAGATGGATTGGCTTTAAACTCGAAGTGGAATGAAGCTGAGAAATATATATGCAATCCTTTATCAGGGGAAGTTCCATTAGAATGTTTATCTGCAAAAACACTAAGTGGGAGATCGTTTCGACAATTAACCAGTAAAATCACCATGTCTGCACCTTTGATTTATCCTTCACAATATCAGACTAGACAATTCCATCCAAAACCTCCTACAAAAGTAGTACCTCATTTGCCTCCACATGAACTACAAATCCAAATTCCAACCAAAGGTACGTTAAATTATACTGATAGTGTAAAACTCTTTTTATTAATACTGACAACATATATAACTCAAGTCGCGATTTTTTTCATCTCACATTGTCATGACTTGTACATTTTTATTAATTTAGAGAAGGTTAGCATTACAAGAGATGTGGGAACACAGAGTAGTACTCCAGGCAATTACTTAAGTTCAAAGAGTCCAAGTCCTGCTCGTACTCCATCTATTGATGAAAGATCAACAAAACGTTGTGTAGCTGATGATTCACCTATGACTACTCCTGAAATCAAATCTCAGGAAAAGGTAATTCCTTTTCCCGCTAGTTATTATGATGTTAAGATTACGAGTGCACTAATGAGTGGTAGAGCCAGAATTTTCACTAGCCTAGAAGCAAATGAGATTCAAAGTGTAAATTGGAATTGAGGCAAGCCTATTAATTATAATCTGCTACAAATTAAAATAGACTGATAATATAATTCTACTGGGTAGGTGAAAGGACTTTATATAATACTTTTTTTAGTCAGTCTCAAAAATAATTACTTGCTCCGTCTCAATTTATGTGACACTATTCAGATTTCGAGATTCAAACAAGTCTATCTTTAACCGTAAATTTTTCAAATATCTTTTAATTATTTTGAATTGTCAATTATTGTGACGTATAGTACTTTTTACGTAGTTTATAAATATATAAATTTCATTTAAAATTTTTGAAGATTCCACGTGCAAATTCCTGGTCAAACTTAAATTGTTTGACTCAAAAAATGAAAAGTGTCACATAAATTGAGACAGAGAGTATATTTTTTTTTATTTGGTAAAAGTTTTATTTTAAAATGTTTATTTTAATTTATAGCAGCGACTCATTTTAAATCACAAATTTCAAAAGTGTTTTTTTCTTAAATTTCATGTCAAGTCAAACTACGAAATGCAGTACTAATACAATTGGTCCCAAAAGCATATCGTTCAGCATTAAGTAACCCCATGCACATGCAGAAATCATATCACTTGCATTTTGTGGTCACTTCTTGCAACGACTGACACGTCCTAGCTTTCACTACTCACCCCTCCCTTCTTTTTTGTCTTTTGTTTTGTAGTTTCATTTTTACTAGAAATGGTTATACAAATTGTGCTAGTAGGGAAAGAAAGTCATTTTAGGAAGCCAAAAATGATAAATCATGTGTTCTTTCCACCTAAAAGATTCTTTAGGAATTGTCATCTTCTCAACTGCTACTTCTCAATAATTCATGCAACAAAAGTTTCTTTTTACTTCCATATCAACACCTCCCTCTTCAAATTGGATATTACTATATATGTATTATATTTTCAAGTACCTTATAAGTTATAGCCAGGGACAAATTTAATGGATAAATTATAGGCACTTGAATCTTATTCTCTCCGTAAAGAGATATGTTATGTACACATTTTTTAAGATTGGTATAATATCATCTAATGACAATCATACTATTCTTCAAATGGTGCACTATATAAGTGACCGGTGTACTAATATTCTAGAAATTCTAGATTCGCCTCTAAAGATGGTGACATTGAATATTGTGTATATTATATTGAATAGGTGGAAGTGAAAGAAACAAGAGGGAAAGAAGACACAAAAAGAAATGAGGAACAGCTGGAACTGGAAGGTGAGAGAAATAATAATAATAATAAGAAGAAGAAGCAGGAGCAGAAGAGTACTAAATGCAGCAGGCAAGGATGTTTGTCATGGAGGCCAAGATTGTGCATGAGACAAAAGCAGAAAGAGAAAAAACATAGTAAATCAATAAAGAAGAAGAAGAAGAAGAAGAACATCTTTCTTTGCCATGAAATAAATGGATGCTAAATCAATAATAGTTGAAAGATTCTTTCTTTCTATTATTATATTACTTGTCTCTTCTCTATATGTTATATTATATATTTCTCTCTTCTTTCTTAGAAGACAATACAACAAAATCTAGCTATGAGAGAAATTAATGTGCAATCATGAATGCCATCAGAACTGAATATATATGTGTTCTCTAAAGATTCTTTTGCCTTCTAGTTATAGCTATGTTATATATATGTACTTTTCCTTGTAACATTTTACATTCATCCGTTTGAATCTGTTTATCCTAAAACAATTTTGCTCGTTTAAAGAAAATGTCTCTTTTCTTTTTTTTTAGAGCAACCATTTATAAATTTCAATTGTTTACTTGACAGGTTAATTAATACCTTATACATACAATGTAATTTTTTGCCATAAGGTTGGGGTGACCCCCTCAACTATCTCTAGGTTCGACCCTGGCTATATGGCGTGGAGTGCCTACGGATCGAAGAATCTATTCAAACATATATACTATTTAAACTTTACCATGCATGTCCAAAATTGTACGCTTCCTCAGTAATATTGTGAAACTTGATATTATTGCTTGCAATAGTCATATATTTCGAAAGAGAAAAAAAGGCCTTGATTTTAGAATGTCTATTTTGAAAAAGCTACTCTTTTTTTTTTTTTAAATCGAGAGTCTATAGCAAATATAATTTTATATTCCTGAAAGATATAGATATTAAGATCAGCGTATTTAAATTCACCCCTCTTATATAATGCAAATTGATAAAAACATATATTCAGGTCTATGTGATATTTGTTGGATTTCGAAAGTCCAAAAAAGAAACTAATTGTGATTTTCTAATTTATTTTAAAATATATTTTACATAATTTACAAATATATAAATTTTATTCAAATTTTTTTTAAATTTCATAATTGAAATTCAGAACCACCAAAAGAAAAGGAGAAGAAAATGTTATATATGGAGCTTCGATTGACCTAAGAAACTTTTTTTTCAAGATATTTGATTTGGTGGCCCATTATAAATTTCTTTACTAGATTTAGTGGGACCCACCCAAAATCCAATTAGTGGATATGGGAGGTTTTAACTACACTTGGCAAAGTTTTAGTGGGACAATTGAGATAAGATACAATTTCATTTGGATCTTTCTAATTGTGTAATTTGTACTACTTGTTATCTTTAATTTAGAGCCAATTTTAGCTTCTAAATAATCTCAACATTAAATGGAACTGAAACCGCTGGTACGTATTTAGCTCTTCCAGTTCTTCTATTAAGGTCATATACGTTATATTACCGTCTTGTTTTATTAATTATACACTCCAACAAACACATTCATGATCCTTTATTTATGGAAACTGTCTAGGGCAAAGCCTATCCTCCACATACCCCACATATGGGACTCTATTGAATATGTTATTGTATGAGGTGGTGGCTTTGTTGGATTTAATGATCTATTTTGTTGTTCTATATTATCCATGTTTCGTTGCAATAAATAGTTATGTACAGTGGCGGAACCACCCTATTATGAGGGGGTCATCCAACCCCCCTTCGAAGGAAAATTATATGATTTATACATGGTTAAAATAATTTTTTAGGTATATATAGTAGATATCGAACCCCCTTCGACTACTTTGTGTGTCCATTTTTTAAGATTTTGAACCCCTTATTGAAAATTATTTTGGCTCCGCCACTGGTTATGTAAGTTGTAACAACAGGTCAAGATAAGGTGCTTACCCTGCTCTGATAGTGTAAAAAATCTTTAAATTTGCATGCCAATGATTATAGAATGCTTCCACTAGTTTTTTCAAGTGCTTCAAATATCCTGTGCAAGAGATGTTAGTTCAGTGAATATATACTGGAAGAGACTTTAATATATAGTTACATCTTGAGGATCTTAGACATATTATTTTGTTTGCGCTAAATTAAACGGCTGGTGAATGTTGTGTGTGTTTATTAAATAAGTAGTAAGGATATGCCAAGGTCCAAACAACATAAAATGCTATTTTCATAAGCTAAATTAAATAGCCTCTGAGAGGACAAATTACTATAGCAGAACAAACCATATATATAAAAAACAAAAGTGCATTTGATCGATCCTGACAGAACTCTTATTCTTGTTGCAGAAGTTAAGTATGATTATCAGCTTGTCTAAAATGTGTTAAGTTGTACAAGAGAGGTGATGTTTCCTCAATTAGCAAGGATATATCCAAGTTCACTAGCAGGAATGACCATGAAGTACGTAAAGGAGTCGGTATAGTGCTGAATAAACCATAATGGTCTGTAGTACAGTATCATTAGGAAAAGTCCATAGCATGGGATGCATTCCACAAAAGGTTGTGCCTATATTAAGCCTCCATGTATATAAGGAGAATAACAGATTGTTTCCCCTTGTATCCCAGCTTTCGCGTAGTTCTCAGAGAAGAATGTTTTGGACAGTGAAATCTTCATTGAGTAATAAGGAGAAGCAACTGAGAGCCTTAGATTCTTACTTCCAAAAACTTCATGATAGCACGGCAGCTTCATCTTCGATTGAGATAGAAAAACTAACAGGCAAAAATTATCGACCTAAAGCAGAAAAGGCACTCCGATCTTTGGATTACTTTCGTGGAAAAGGTAAGAATGCAACAACTGCTAGAATTGATGGACTAACTTTATATCAGTTTAATTATTTGTTCAAGGTGATACATAGTTTTTTATGCTTAATTCTGGTGCAGAGCCAAAATTCCATACATTTTCAGCTTCTGACGAGAATACAATTGAAGAAGCATCATATTTTTCCATGAAAATGATCAACAGAGGTGGCAGGGCTAAGAAACTAGAGCAGTACTTGAAGTTAAAAGATAAAGACATCAACGAAGAATCATCTAGTTTTTACTTGATGTAAGACATCAACCTCCCATTGAAATTTTGCAACTGCTTCTTCAGTAATGCACATTTCTAATGCCTTTTGCCTATATGTTGATGCAGAGGAATACTGGCTTCTATTAACATTGCAGTATTCCTGTTCGAGACAGCTAGTCCAGTCAGGAACTCGGAAGTAGGGATGTTGTCACTACCAATGGTTTATGGTGCGAAGATAAATCATTTGATCTTACTTGGTGAATGGTGGAGGCTTTTAACACCGATGTTTCTGGTACAAGATTGAAAATTGGTTCGTCCTTACATGATTAATTGCCCTAGCTAGAATTGTATGGAAATACAATAAGATTGTAGCATGGTATATATTAGTAAGAGTTTGAGTCTATATACCGACTGTATAAATGCCTTTTATAATATCAGGTCGCTTATGACAAGTAATACTCGATAGCTTGTTAAATTACGTTGATAATGTAAATGTAAGCGGATATAAGCAAATTCAATTAATCTGATTGTCGATTTGTTATGTTGCAGCACTCAGGAGTCCTTCACATAGCCCTTGGTTGTTGGGTGCTTCTAAGTTTTGGGGCTCAAGTATGTAAAGCATATGGTTCATTTCCATTTTTCCTGATATATGTTCTTGGAGGGATTTCTGGTAACCTCATCAGCTTTCTTCACACCGCGGAGCCAACTGTTGGAGGAACTGTAAGTTCAATTGCCATCATATCAGTAATTTTTCCCCAGTTCAGTCCATTTTGCTTTAAATGATCTTTTCATTTTCAGAAATTTAGAGTTGAAGCATGTAGGTATCTTAGCAATAATAAGTTGGAAAATGAAAATCTAATTCAAGAACTGGACTTCTATGGTACCCCAAAGGAATCTTTGTATAATGAAAGTTATTGTTACCCCTCATCCCAGCTATATATGTACCTACACGAACGATTATGGGAAGCAAGTATGATCTGTTTTGTTATAATTTGAATTTGTACACAACTTAGCTAGTTAAAAATTCTATCTGTTAGTTGAATATAATTGTACAACTTTTATGATCCATAGGGTTATTTGACCGATTCTGTCACATTATCAGGGACCTGGTTTTGCTCTAATAGGAGCTTGGCTCATTTATCAAGTCCAGAACAAAGACATGCTAGGAAAAGAAAGCATGATCGAAAAGGCCATAATAGCAACTGCTATGAGCTTTGTGCTAAGCAACTTTGGGCCTATAGATGACTGGTTAGTACTTACTATAATATGGGTACTCATATTTACCCATTGGATAACTCGTTTTGTCACTCCTATGCAGGGCACATTTTGGAGCAACATTGATGGGAATAGCATATGGTTATCTTATATGTCCAAGTCCTCAAGTGGAAAATATTGCATCTTCAGAAAGTGGTCAAAAAGAAGGAATCACACTTGTTAAACAATATTCAGATCCTTGTAAATCCCTTATTTACTTCTCAGTCTTCATTCTGCTGTTCGCTTCTTTGCTTTTGGTAATAGAACCTCCTCTCAACTCAATTAGCTGAAGCAGGGATACTTTATACATAGCATAGGCGTGTCATATACGGGTTTTCAATAAATAAGCTTTACAAAATATATATTGTTGAATGCGTGTACAATTTTCATCATCGTCTCTCCATATTTGTTTGGTTCTAAGCAAGTGTATTAAACAAACAGATACACCGTTACTAGTGACCTGCGGTGCAAAAAATTGTTAATTAGCTAAAATTGTGAACTTCAAGCATCGATATACAGATTGATCAATAGATGAAAGGATCATATTTTACTTATTTTTAACAATTTCTACATATTCACCCGATTAATTTGAATTCGCAACAAAACCCTTTCTACGAAGAAGGGTTTTACCTTGGGTTAATTAAGAGTGAGCGATCACATATTATGTTTTACGTCTTTCATAAAAGTATTTTATTTAAGTGGAAACAAATATTTTTTTCCGGATATAAGTATATATTTATATAGCTTAATATTTGCAAGTTATGACTCTTATACTAAACATAAATAGTTTATTTGTTAAAGGGACAAAAATTAAAGTTTATGAAAAAAAAGAAGATTTTTCATAAATAGCAAAAAAAAATTAAACTTAATAAATCTCCATAGCTACCGTTCACCTAATTACCTTCATAGCGATAATTTCATTTGATACTTTTAGAGAGGCCCGGGTTCATAAAGGAACCATGGGCTTGGAGAGAGACAGTAAAATGGGCTTAATTCATAAAATGGAAGCCCACCAGCGTTAAATTCAATTTTTTGTGACACCTGTAGAGGGTGACAATGGAGTCCTCGTGAAGCAACCACGTATCCAACAATACTCGACGAAAAAAACCATCTATTACTGCAAGCAAAATTGGTGGAACTTTGATTCTGAGCAGCAGATTAATGGCGGTGGGAAGAGGTGGCAGAACCCTTATGGGGCCATTGTTGGTCATAAACTTAGTAGTTTATTTAATTGTATTAGGACTTGCTGGCTGGTCACTTGACAAATACATTGATGGCGAACAGAATCATCCTCGTATGTCACCTCATCTCTTTAAATTTCTTTCTTCATAAAATAAGAATGTGTTTTGAGTTTTGTTTAATTGTATTGCTGGTGTTTGTGAAATGTGTTAAAACAGATTTAGGTGGGAATCCATCAACAAGTTTTATGTTGATTTTTGCATTGATTGGGGGAGTAATGGGTGCTTCCTCTATGCTAGCTGGGTTTTTTCATCTCCGAAAATGGACTAGTCACAGTTTGGCTAGTGCTGCTTCTTCAGCTATAATCTCTTGGGCCATTACTGCTCTTGCTTTTGGGTACTCCTATTACTACTTCATTTGCAAACTCAATTTGTTCCGAAATATTGGAGTATTTATATAAGTTAAAACAAATTAAAAAAATGGACGAAGGAGTAGTTTATTTATATAAATGTCGTTGTTGAGGATTGTGAGAAAATCTTTTTTAAGAAAAAGACCCAGATGATATAGAGAGGACTAAATAGCTGATTAATGTGTTTGATGAACTAATGATGCAGTCTAGTTTGCAAGCAGATAATAATGGGAGGTCACCGAGGAAAACGCCTGGTAATCATCGTCTCTGTTAACCTTCTTTGATTTCTACTACCACCCTTTCATATTCAGCTACAAAATTATATTCCTACTACTTTTGTAAAATGGACAGCAAACTTTGGAAGCGTTGATCACCATAGCTATGGTGAGTCAATTACTCTATATACTACTGTTGCACGCTGGGATTTTTCGCAGCAGGTATGGCCCTGTTTATGGTTCCTATGGACCTCAACACTAGCTCGGTCTCCTTTGGTCCAGCTCTGAAATTGCTCCTCCATGATTAAAATGCCAAAATTGTTTACACCAGTTAAATACATCCAGCACCGTTGTGGATTGCTTAGAATGTTATTATGCAGAGATTAAACTCAATCTTGTACAGTAAAGATACTTTAGCATCTCAAGTGTTTTTGCTTCAATGTAGTGGTTTAAAAGACCTACATCTCACTCTAATTTTCATCGACTCTCACAGTAAGAAATAGCTGTACATGAAATCTGGGTTCATTGGGGAATTCGGAACATTTGGTGAAAGGGTGATAATTCTTGTATTGATATGTTAGGTTTACTAGAGTTCGTTCATAAACCAGATTTTCACAAGTGTGTTGTGTGCGGGAGAACGGTGTTACTGGCACTGGAATTCCAATATAAGCAACAATGAAGAAGGCCAGAATTAGGCTATTCACAATATAGTACCAGTAGATAAACAGAAGCAGATAGTACTAACAAAGTTCCCAGAAGGATACCAGTAATCGCCACCCAACCAGGAAAAGAAAATTCTGGATTTTCCACCTCAGTTGCATAGACTGCTCAATAATAATACAAAAGTACAACCACCTCATACAACAGTGACGCCGCTGAATCAGATACCTACCTGAATTCAGACTTTAAAATGACACTTTTAAAGTGACTACTCAGGCTCAAATGTCTGCCACTCTACACTCGCCAAAGTATGGCGGCCACCACAAGCGACAAGTTTAGCGCACCAACGCCCTCCTTCTGTGCTGCTGACATCACTTGGAGGTGGAATATTTATTGGAACTTCCGATGGATGACCAGTTGTCGACTTTCTACCATATCCTAGTCGTCCATGGTCTCCCCGCCCAAACTGCCACATTACAAATAGCCAATCAGCTGTTATTTTATCTCCAAGTACAAAAACACAGTAATACAGAATAATTATCGATGATCGTAGTTAGTCTACCATTACACCAAACGCACGCCTGTATATCCAATCAGTTTATCTAACGTTTAAAATGTCACTGTAATAATTTTCTAATATGCTTCTCCCTTGGAGATGGATCATGGATGTTTCAAAATTGAAATATGAGGTGTCTACAAATTGTGGAAATATATACCTACTGTTCAACACATTCACATTTCAATTTTTTCCAAAAGCTTAAAAAGGGATCGCGGATTGCCCACAAGAATGTTATTCAAATGCTTGTTGCTAAAACAAATAGGCGAAAAAGTTTCGGACAAGACAATTACATGTTTTAGTTGAAGATTATAAACAAGTAAAAATGAGCTTTAACATGAGGTTAGCTTATGCAAACTTGAAGGATTAGAAGGAAAACAGTGTGTCTCGTACTCACAGAAAACATTCGACCATCATGCGTTAATGCAACAGAGTGTGTTCCCCCACATGAAACCTGCATCATTAGAAAGAGAACTCACCTCCAAAAACTACGGAGAGAAGGGTGGATAAGATCATATATATTAAAACAAAATTCTTATCACAAGCATGAGCATTCACAATCAGATTACTCTAGTTCCACTCTCTATGATGAACCAACAAGCACAGATACAAAATGTAATGTTGCATCTCGGAATCAGACACCAATTGCTGCCAACTTTTAGAACATTCTATTTTGGTTTCCTGCAGTTTTTTATTTTTAAGGCGCGCATTTCTTTGGTCAGTTGGCCGTGCCCATCGGTTTGGTCACAAGTATCCTATTATAGAATGTCAAATGGATACTAAGTATGTCCCAAAATTGACGAGACATATTGGGGCAGCGACATAATGAACAAAAACTATTATAGACTGTAAGCTTAAGTGCCTAATTGCTGAAGCTCCCCTACCTTTCCACCGGGGGAGCTAAATGGAAAATATACAATTCTACTCAAACACCAGAAGAAGAAGAAGAATAGCTGAGTTTGATGAAGAAAAGAGCATTGTTCCACTTTTATAACCCCTGATTTACTTGTGTTCTTTCTCAGAGTTCTGGTCTTTTTACTTCTTCTTTTTCAGTCCAAGTCTGACTTTCACTCTTGAGTCTTTTATTTCATCCTTTAAGTTTGGCCGCGTTTCTCATTTGCATTTCTTTGACAGTTAATAATACTCCTTGCAATATTTTCTGAATAGTTTAGCCTACACATAATTTTGTATAAACTAGTGTCCCTTTAATTCTAGAAACTTCTGAGACTTCTTGCCATATTTGTGCCAATAAGATGATGAGCAATATTTCACTCAAATAAGATTCTGGCAAAGGCAGACCTCTTATTCAGTCTAAAATAAACTTTTATCAAAAAAAAAAAAATCAGTCTAAAAATAATGAACATGAGTGAAGTTCTCATTTTTCCTGGGCATACAAGTTATATTCCATGGCTTTGCACTTCCATCAGCTATACAAAGAGTGTGGATGAAGCACAGGGCAGTGACTTCCATAGTGATGAGCAGGAAAGAGACCTACTGATAATGAAGGATACAAACAACTCACCTGAACAATGTTCTCCCCAGCTAAAAGTTGAACCTTTTGCGGCACCATTTTACTACTCTTGTCATCCCCAAATCCAAGTCTACCATGTTCCCCTCTTCCCCAGCCATAAACCTGCAGTAAGCAGAGTTAACACACAGTTGACAGAGGTTGTTGACTATAGAGGATCATGAGAATATGATTCTGTATTGAGGTTCTTCCGAGGCACAAGATAGCAAACTGGGAGAATGTGTAGCCAGGTCTGCACAGTGATCTAGGTGAACTCCTCCCATAAGCAATCTTTCCGACATGATGGCCATGAGAAAGTACAAAGCAAAAGTACAGAACTAAAGTTTGACAACTTATCTGCCAAATAGACCTCATATTGGACCTTCTTGCTAACCAAGCACTATTATTATATATTCCATCATTTGGCAGATAATAAATCACAAAACAGAACAATTTTAAAGAAAGCAGGCTTTCACATCTCAAGAGCTTTGGAGTGAAGCCAGGTCTTTCACATCGGAACCCGCCATACAACCCAATGCTCAATATCAATTTTTCAAGTGCAAAAAGAGTGTATGTATTGTGGAGGAGATTGCCATTTGTTAGAATACTGACAACCTCCTTGGCAATCCAAGAAAGTATCACTTGTGAGCATGAGAGAAAAAGCTGATGTATTCTAATCAATAAAGCATATTGCCTACTATATGCAACTTCATAGAACTATATTATTAGTATGTAAAAAGAGTTATAAAAGGGGGAGAAAAGCACCATCATCAAAGTATTTTCCCTTTGGTTTGACGCAAACTAGAAAAAAAGGGATCAGGAGATCTTTTGATCAGATACCATAACAATGACATATGGTCAGATGCAAAACGTTCAGACGGAGGTGTATTTTATCTTGAAGGAACATATATACTGATTGCTGTTAAAAAAGTACATGAGACACAAAGCAAAAAATATTATGCAGAACTAACATAAAACATTAAAACACAAGATATACCTCTCCCTCATTTGTCAAAGCTGCAGAATGCCATCCTCCAGCAGCGATATCAACCTGGACATGAAAATAGAAATATCTAACATACTTATTTTATTAATACATCTTATATACTCATTATAACTCTTTGGCCCATTTCTGTTCTAAAATCAATAGAATTGGTAGGGACTTGTAATTTTCATGCAGTAAGTTTGTTGGTAAGGTAATATATCCAAAGAAACTGGACTGAACAGCTGGTCCCTTAACATGATGAACAACTTAATGTTCAACACACATAAATACTTCTTGAGAAAATGAAGAGAAATATAAGGAGAAGAAGAAGTTGGACCAAAATGATCAAGAACAAATCATCTTACATCCAAAACCATAATCGAAATGACAAGAAGAACAGATTAATACAAACCAAAGTGAGACCAGATAGCCCTTGAATGGCAATGGGTTGTGATCTTGGCTGGGTATCCCCAGTTCCAAGTTGCCCATACTCATTATTACCCCATGCCATTAGAATTCCATCATCAAGAAGAGCCAAGTTATGAAAGGCCCCTACTGCAATCAACCTCACACTTGCAAGACCTTGTACACGGACAGGAGTAGAAATTTGCTTTCTGCAAGGTTTAGTGCAGCACTGATGAAATTCTTAAACAAGAAAATAACTTATTATACATATCATGGTTACTAGAGACCAATGATTAGAATAGAGCATACATGTCACCAGGAGGCCATGGTTGACCCCATGTCCATACTTGTCCTTCCCTTGTAAGAACAACAGAGTGTGTACCACCAGCAGCTACCTGTTATGTAAAGAAATTAGGAGTTAATAGGCAAAGAAGGCAACACATTGAACATTGCTGCATATAGTATAAATATCAGGAGGGAAAAAGCAGTTAATAGGCCTGCATCTCCATTATTCAGTGAGCATTTATCAGGATACAGAACCAAAAGCAACAAGGAAAAGTCTTTGCAGAATCATCAACCAACAAAACAAAGAAAGGAACTCCACACGTCCAGCTCCTCAAATGACATACATCAACAGTACGAGAATGTCACCTGACGAACAGAAAGCTTAGAGGCACAACGCTTAGGGATCACAATATCTCTCTTTACAGGCCTTCCAGTGTCATCTTTCCTTTCTGGTTCTTCCCCACATTGTCCGTACTCATTACCACCTGCAAGGATCATGAACTTGAAAAAATAAATAATTGCTTCAAACAACCAGAATCCAGTATTTTGAACACTAAACTATTAAAGCAGACTGCTAAACTAGAGGCAAAATGTGTATGGAGGATTCATATAAGTCAATCCTAACTAGTTTGATGGTGAGCCCTTGTTGTCTTAACCTACTAAAACAGATTACCACAAAGTTCAAAGATGTTAACTTTGTGAATATAATCTACCAAAGCTTAAAAAAAATGAAACTTATCCTTTCTTTTTTGTATTCTTATTGAAAAAAAAAAAGAGTCATACAAACTGATAAATTTGGAAGACAATAATACTTTTGTAACCCTTCTTGTTCTAGAGATAAAATGGTACTAATAAGGATAAAGATGAAATAAAGCAAAGGCATACCCCAAGCATAAGCCTTGCCTTGATCATCTACGGCCAAACAATGCCAGCCACCAATTGCCGCCTGCAATCAGAGAAATCCAATAAAACCTACACCAATAAACTCCAGCAATTCTTTTGCACAAATAAAATTTAAAGCTGCCATACCTGAACAATTTTCACATTGGCAAGAGCTTTAACCTGACTAGGAATGTTCTCTGTTTTTGTCTCAGGTGGGTGTCCCAAGGTCCCTCTTTGATTCCAACCCCACGTAAATAACTGCTTATTCAACACACCCAGAAACCAAAATCACACATTAAAAAAAAAACAAATTAATCCGTAAAGAGAAAAAATTGAAAGAAAGCTTACTTTGCCATCTTCACAAATGGCAAGAGAGTTTCTACTTCCGGCAACAACAGAAGAAACTTTTTCAGATTTTAGAGCTTTAATTGAACAAGCCCACTCTTTCTCTTCATTGTTTCCAATACCCAATTGACCATCTTCTCCAGAGCCCCTAAAGATTAAATACATATATACAATAAATTAAACAGAGTGATTACTTTTATGAATTGTAATGGAGTGAGAAAAGTTTCAGCTGTTGTACCAAGCGATGACGGCGTTTCTGGAAGTCATATGTACTTGTGGCTGGCTGCTTTCAGTTTTCTGTTTCTTGCAGAGCTAAGTCTGAATACTTTAGAGCTTTCAGTTTGATTTTCAAGAATCGGTAAAAATGGTGGCTTCTTCTGTAATCTGTATATTGTGGACTGGTTGAGTGGAGTGGACAGTGGAGGCGCCCCTAATATATATATTATGATGCATTCTCTAATTATTGCTGCTTGGGGGAATGAACTTTATATTTTATTTTATTTTATATTTTTATTTATTCTAGTAGATATACTATTTATTATAGTTTAATTTAAAGAACATTTTATTTTAATTATATACTAATTGAGTGACCTATTACATTGCTCCTCTATCCTTCTCATTTTCTTTAATCAAAAAGCACTAGTGAATATTTTTTAAGAAATATTGTAGGGAAACAAATTGCATCGAAGAGGTTTTCCAAAGATGAAAACCAAATAGGGACTTGAATTTAAATATATATTTGGTCATAGAATTTATTTATATTTTGAGAGATTTTATTCTATATACAATTAATTTTACCTATATCTAGTAGCACGAATTAGGCCTCCCACAAAGCATAAAACTAATTACAAAGTAAATGCTGAACAAAATTCCTATAATTCTGTGTTTTTTTTTAACTACTAAGTAATTGTAATCTCTCCGTGATCTCATTTCTAATTTGTGTTACTGTCTCCTTTGTATGTACAGTCTTGCTTTTGAACGTTTTCCAATTCCAAGTTCGTCGTATGTGGTATAAGATTGCTCCACATATAATTGTTAACCTATTTTAAGTATCTTTATATATAGAGAGAGAGAGACGGATATTTATAACCAATGGTAATTTGACGAATTGTAGTATTTAATAATTGAAATATTAATGGTTGTTATTAAAATATATGTTATGACTCTAGGATAATGTATTATCTAGTTCATTAAAAATGATAATTTTATGTCTAACTTATATGTATTATAATAATAAAGGTCATCAATAAAGATTCTGCATAATATAGGATAATTAAGGATGTTTATTTGGTACGGATAGATATTCTCAATTATTTAAAAAAAATATGAATTAAATCGTTTTCCATTTTTTAAAATAAAAAAGGAAAAGAAAATATAGAATATATCAAAATAATTAAATTAATAACAATCCTATAGACTGTCTTGGCATCTTCAAATCAAAAAAGAGAATGCTTCATAACCAGTTATTCAACATCATCAAAAAGATAAAATCAACTCCTCTATAAGTGAGTTGGATTCTGATTTATTATTTCATCCATTTTGATTTGATATATTCCAACCCAAATAAATTTTAAATAAAATTGACTCATTTTATTTATTCAGTTATTTTGATCTTTTCAATTTTAATCGCATCGTTCATTATTTCATTCTTATATTTAATATAAATTTGTGTTCAAATAAGTGAAATATGAAGATAATGCAAATACGGAAATATATTAATCAAATATCACTTAATTAATATATTTATTGCCGAATACTGCATATGATTTTAATTGCTTTAATAAAATGAATACAATAATAACATACTTATAGTATAATTATATAAATGAAGTTGTAGAAAAGATTATATGCATCAATCGAGGCGATAACTATAGAGAGAATAAAATTTGAACTTAGAAGTTCATCTTTTGAATGACCATATTATTGAACATGGAATTAAAATAAAAAGTGAGATAAAACTAGTTTTATTATAAGTCAATAGAATGTTCAATATCTAAAAGAAGAACAAATAGATAACTAAAAATTAAAGATGTTAAGTAAGATCCAATTCCATATAATAATAAAAAAGGAACAAAGGTACACTATCTAGTACTATAGTTATACAACAGGTTTAGCCGTTTAGGGTTGAGTTTTGAGGTCTGAGATTACTAGTTAAGAATTAGGGTTTAAAGTTCAAAATTTAGAATTCAGAATTATAAATTTGAGTATAAGGTTAAATGTTAGGATTGTGGAATAGAATTTAGGGTTGAGTTTTGAAGTTGTTAGAATTCATGGAATAATGTTAAGAGTTTAGGGTTCGAAGTTTAGGAGTCACTACTAAAAAATTGTCAAAAAGAGATGGAAAAAAGCAACGGATTGCGTCGCTTTTTTGGCCAAAAGCGACGCAGTCAATCTCGTCACTTTTTGGCTCGACGCTTTTCCAAAAGCGACGAACTGCGTCACTTTTTCTTCTTTTTTTAAATATTTTTTTTGAAGAATGCGACACCGTCCGTTGCTTCTTCTTTTTTTTTTTAAAAAAAAAAGAGTCGAAGTCCGTCGCTTTAATTAATTTTATTTTTTTTTTAGAATCTTGAAAAGCAACGGACAATGAGACGCCGTCCGTCACTTTTTTGGAAATAAAATTTTGAAAAATCAAGAAAAGCGACGAACTAAAGGACCATGTCCGTCGTTTTTCTGGGTTTTTAAAAAAATAAAATTAAAAAAAGCGACGGACAAAACCACCCTGTCCGTCGCTTTTTCTGTAAATTTTTTTACAACAAAAACTCTCAGTTTCTATTACCCACCTGCAAAAGCAATTCAACTAAATTCAATTCAATTCAGCCTCAATCAAACACAAAACATTATAAAGAAGTTACACAAAATATAAAACAACAAACTTAAATTAACATTCAAAAATATCTAAATCACAATATAAAGACTTATAAAGTCTTTCAAAACTCCTTTCAAAATTACAAATAGTTCATAAAGACTACATTTTATCAAAAATTCTAAAATTCAACATAATAATTAGTTCATAAATTCTATAAATCAAGATTCCTAAAGTTTAAAATCCTACAATAATTCAAGATTTCTAAAGTTCACAATTTAAAGTTCTAAAATTCCACAATAATTCAAGATTTCTAAAGTTCACAACCTAAAGTTCTAAAATCCTACAATAATTCAAGATTTCTTAAGTTCACAACCTAAAGCTCTAAAATCCTACAAAAATTCAAGTTCTCTAAAGTTCACAACTTAAAATTCAAAAATCCTACAAAAATTCAAGTTCACTAAAATTCACAACTTGAAGTTCTAATAATCTACTATAATTCAAGATTACTAACGTTTCACAACCTAAAGTTCTAAAATTCTACAAAAATTCAAGTTCTCTAACGTTCACAACTTAAAATTCTAAAATCCTACAATAATTCATGATTTCTAACACTCACAACCTTATAAAGTTCTAAAATCCTACAAAAATTCATGTTCTCTAAAGTTCACAAATTTAAGTTCTAAAATCCTACAATAATTCAAGATTTCTAAAGTTCACAACCTAAAGTTCTAAAATCCTACAATAATTCAAGTTCTCTAAAGTTCACAACTTAAAATTCTAAAATCCTACAAAGATTCAAGTTCTCTAAAATTCACAACTTAAAGTTCTAATATTCTACAATAATTCAAGATTTCTAACGTTTCACAACCTAAAGTTCTAAAATCCTACAAAAATTCAAGTTCTCTAAAGTTCACAACTTAAAGTTCTAAAATCCTACAATAATTCAAGATTTCTAACGCTCACAATCTTATAAAGTTCTAAAATCCTACAAAAAATCAAGTTCTCTAAAGTTCACAAATTTAAGTTCTAAAATCCTACAATAATTCAAGATTTCTAAAGTTCACAACCTAAAGTTCTAAAATCCTACAATAATTCAAGTTCTCTAAAGTTCACAACTTAAA
>JAJOOS010025553.1:0-40085 GCA_029582725.1 Solanum chiquidenum
ATACTATTTCAAGTCATTAAACACCTTATTAACTCATTATATCTCAAGACCCCAAATTATAACCACTTACTCTCCAAAATATTCTCTCTCCAAAAACTCCATTGAAGAGCAAGAACAAGGTCAAGCTAAGGGTTCAAGGAGCAGCCTTTATTCTTCAGTTTCGTGTGGAAATCTTCCTAAGGTATAGTGTCTTTTCATCTATGGGTATCTATCACACATAGAGCCCGTTCAAAGATTGGTTTTTGTGATTCCAAATTCTCCCAAAACCTAGGGTTTCAATCTAATTCATGTGTTCTCTTTCAACTCGTTTTCAATGATTGATTTATGAAGGATTAGGATTGAATTGATGTTTAATTGTTGATTTATGATGAAATGCCCCCATGAACCCATGAATCCCCCACTTTACTAAATTAACTTCATGATGTGGGTATTGTTGTATATTGGACCAATTATGTTAATAATGGTTGTTCTTGGTGTAATTACATGCTTTTAGTATGATCATACATGTGTCCTTGATTAACCTAACATTCTATGTTGGAATTGATATAGTCTAGTGTTATGTCATGAAAGAGGCAAATTGAGGGTTTAGATTTGACCTTCTAAGAATGATGAACTTATTTATGAATTGCCTTAGAATAGATGACCTAGACATGGATTGCTTAAGGGTAAATCTTCTAGACATGAATTGATTTGATTAGGGCTTACATGATGGATCATGGTTGTGTAGTATTGAGATTGAGCTGTATGTCTCCTATATGACTCTAATTGATCAATCATGAGGAATGTGGGTAGGTTACCTTGAGAACTAGGTATACATGATGATTATGTGAGGCATTTCTTAAGAGTGAGGCTTGTAACATGAAGATGAATCCTTAAGGGTAAAAGCTAGAATTAATAAGCTAAGGATGTTAAGGCTTTAAGAAGGAAGAAATTATGTATGTTGAGTTTTATATGGCCTTATTGTGAAAAGACTTCACCCACGTGACCTATAATATGAGTACATGAGTTTATGCATGAGATGAATGGATTACTTGAGTCATGATTATATCTATGTTTCATGTATTGAATTCTAGATGTGTTGACTTAATATAATCCTTGAATGCAAGATATGAGGGGTATGCATGATTATAATATTATGTACATGTTCATGAATAGTTGGAGTGTAAAGTGTCTATGAGGATAATGTTGTTGTTGTGTCATTGGAAGGACAATCACACACACACATTTGGGCATGAACATGACGATGATGTTACTAAGGTGTTGATTGAGTTATTGAATCATGATATTCCCCTTATCTAATATGCTCATTCTAGATGTTTGGGTTGAGTTGATTCATAGCACTTGAAGAGCAAATTATGAGGGTTTGTACATGTTGACAATAATGGTGTATGAGGTTATGATTCACTTAGAAAGTGAAGATCTTATGACTATTGTGTAAATGTTGTATTGTTGAAAGGTTATTCTCCCCTTACCCTTACACATGATTATGTATGAATTGTCTATACCTATGATGATGTTGTTGTGTTGATTGAAAGGATATTCTCATTAACACTATGAACATGATGTGCAAGGTTTACTCACATATTAATGATTCTAAGGTTGAAAGGACATTCTCACCTAATGATTCCATGAGCAATACCATGATATTGTATTGGATTGAGTGTTAAGTTACCCTTCTATAAACATGAACTTAAGTAAAGACTTAACATGAATATTAAAGGGAATTATGCGTAGCACCGAGTGGATATGAATAAGAGATGGAAGCTTTTACGCTAGTCAGTCCGACTTCCCAATGGGTTCCTTTTACACCAGTCAGTCTGGGTTCCCAAAACAGTTATCTCATGAGATGGAAACCTTTTACCTCAGTCAGTCCGGGTTTCTAGTAGCAATCTCCTTATCCCATAACTATGTGCCCACATAGGTCATTATCTAGTGGATCCACCTAAAAGCTAACCATGTTAGTTCTTCGTTAGGCAAGTAGGACACATCTTTTTGATGTGGGGCATGACATCAGATTTCATGTAGCACACATGGTCTATTTCTGTTAAGGCTATTTCCCTACATGACAAGAACATGAACCATTACATGAACAAGAACAAGAATATAAACTATGAAACAAGAACATGAGTTATGTGCTATGGTTCCTCAAGAGATTCTACTTAGTATGAATGGGGGTATGGGACTTCATTCATGCCTTGCACAAGAAGGCTTTGAGAGTTATTGTGGTATGTTCTCTTATGACATGTTGATTATGAGTTAATGAATGCTTTACATGAATTATGAACATGAACATGAACTATAATTAATGTGGTATGTTCTCTTATGACATGATGATTGAGAGTTGAGATATCCTCTTTCATCTCTCTGAACGCTTTGTCAGATCCTTCAACTTTGTTGAGAATGTGTGAGAGCATATCTTCTGTCCGAACGCCTTCAGATTCCTTTGGCTTTTGACACTCATTGGGAGGAATATATCGATCCTTCTCCCCCTCTCTTTCCTTCCAAGTGGCGTGACAATCACACCATTCTTTGTCACGGTTTCTCCAGCCCTCATCTCTATTCCATCCTTTATTTCCACCCGGTCTTGGGTAGTTTGAATGATAACCTCCTTCTTGGTTGGCAGGGAATTTTACTTCCTCATTGTACAACACTTCAAATTTTACTTCATCAGGGTTTACTCCACCAACACACATCATTAACACTTCTTGCACCAGAACCCATGACATTTTTAGCAAAGATATCTAACTGAGTCACCATTTTGGCCATGTTCTTATCTATCTCTTGATCCTTCTAGATATGCTCTTTTGTAATTTTATAAGTGAGACGAGGGACTTTGTCTTCACGGGTGTACCATGCCCTGTTGATCTTGGTCATCCAATCAAGGAGTTGTGATGCTATTACGTATGGCTGTTGCATTATTCCACCGAGAAAAATTGTTCAACCACTCCTTTGTTTACTGAATCAAGGCTTCTATAAAAGTGTTGCAGCACCACATTATCTGGAAGTCCATGAGTTGGGCATTGAAGCACCAACTTCTTAAATCTCAGTCATGTCTCATGGATTGGCTCCCTTTCCAAGCGTTTGAAACGTTGTATGCCATCCTGTAGAGTTATCATATTCGATAGGGGAAAAATACTCACCTAAAATTTTATGGTTAGCTCATCCCATGATGTGAAAGAGTTCCTCAGTAACTCAGCTAACAATTTAGTAGCTTCACCCATCAAAGAGAACGGGAACAACATAAGACGGACCAATTCTTGCGATATGTTCTTAATTGAGAACTGTCCAAAAACATCCAAAAAGTTCATGATATGCTCATGGGAATCCTCATGAGCAAGCCCCCCAAATAGTCCTTTCAATTGTAGGAGCTGAAGCATTGTGTTTGAGATGTGAAAAACAATGTTTCTTTCAGCTGGAGGCAAACGAATAGCACTAACACCACCCACTTGGTTTGGGTAATTAACATTAGGGTCATTGACATCATTGAGGTTCTAAATGTCATCTTGATGGCCCACTTCGCTACATTACTTCCATTAACACTCATCTCGTCCTCTGTTCAACACAAACAACACAAAACAAAAACCAAAGTAAGTTGATTAAACTACAACCAAAGAAATCACAATTAATCTTCAATAAGAGAATTTAAAACAACACCACTCCCTGGCAGCGACGCCATTTTGATTAACGTTTCAACCACACCTCATCCAATTCTAGGTGCAAACAATAGTTAAGCAGTATAAAACCTAACAAATGAGTTGGGGTTGAATCCCATAGGGAGTGGTTCGTGTTCAAATTAGATTAAGAAGTACAAATGTGATCTAACTAGTTATAGGAATATATATTTTTTCGGAAAATACATAAAAATAAGTCAAGGGGTGACACGAATATCAAATGGGGGTTTTGGTTTGTAATTATAAAAGACAACGCAGTTACACAATAATGAGATAATAATAAAGAGAGGAATTTTTGGGATGTGATCGATAATAGGAAAATTTCGATATATGTGTAATTGAAACTGCTAGTAAATAGCTAAATATCAGTGG
Source organism: Solanum chiquidenum (assembly GCA_029582725.1). NCBI lineage: Eukaryota > Viridiplantae > Streptophyta > Magnoliopsida > Solanales > Solanaceae > Solanum > Solanum chiquidenum. The sequence goes on from JAJOOS010025553.1 coordinate 4,044, forward strand.
GTAGGCAAGACTATAATTGAAATAGCTCTCTCTAGAACAACTATACTGCTTCAAGTTATTTCTCTCGAACATAAACAAGCATAGCAATTAAGAACATACCATAACCTTAATACATCTTATCTCTCGAACAAGATGGGTAAGATTGGGTGTAGGATTCACTCTCTCGAGCTGAACCCAAATCAACCCAATACCTATAAATCATTAATAAAAATCTTTGGCTAAAAAACAACTCTCTCTCGAGCAAGCTAAGAACACAAAGCGAGAACTGCATTTGCAACTACAATTCATAAATTAAACCTCAGCTAATGATTAAAACCACTTCAATATAGCATTTAAACCAGTAATTAGCAATACCCATGAACTAATTCAACACATAATCACATGATCACACCCCAAGAATTAAGGTTTTAGCCAAACATCATAAAAAAGTAAAAATGGTTACCAAATTGATTAGCCATCAACTAGGTATGAGTAATTAGGCCTTCATAATACTCCAATTTGCAGAAAATTTGAAACTCACTTGCAAAATCTCCAAATTGAGTCTCAAAAACTTCAAGTCTACTAAGAAACTCAAGAGAGAATTGTTCTACAATAAGTTCATTACAAAATTGATACTAAATTAACTATTTAAAATCTAATTTATAACTGCCAAAAATAAGCCATGAAAGGCCATTGGGCGAGGTAAGTCGGACTCACCGAGTTTTTCGGCGAGCCACCCATTGATATGTTTTATCGCCTTTTTGCATGAGTTCTCAGCATCTATAAGTCCTATAACTTTGGGCGATCACTCTTGGTATCGCAGAACCTCTTAGTAATTCGTCGATTGCCCCTTTTCTATCGCCTACTTGGTTTCTTCTCTCAGGGCTGCAAGCTGGAACTTCAGGCAATCAGAATAGCCACTTGGCGACAAGCCAAGTGTTATTGGCGATAATCAATCTAACCCTTCTTCACTTCTTCAGGGTTTTTTTCCCTTATTGCCTGCTAGTGTCCTTTATTCGCTCCTCAATCCATTTACCTGAAAATCTATCTATTAACATCAGTTTATGGAATTAATTAGGCATTTAGGGATACTAAATCTGTTAAAACAAAGTCCTAAATGAGTCCAAATCTCGGACTCATCAGCGAAGCCCTATTTCATTCCAAGATTTTAATAAATTGTTATATTGAGACTACGTGTCTAGACTTCAGCTTTCATTTATGAAAAAGTTTTAGACTTGAATTGTGTTTTTACTCTTATTGTTCTATTGCTTAGGATATGAGGACTAAGTGGCTTGTATGGAGTCATTCGGGGTTCTATATGCCATGTTACATCTAGGGGGTACCCCTGGGTCCTGAGAAACTTTGTATCAGAGCCTGCTTTAGAATGATACTAAGATGATGTCTCATAAGCCACGTCTAGTAGATTCTTGTTCATGAGTGTGAAGCGCATCACATTTATGAATTAGAGGCTAAAAGATGAATAGGTAACTTCATTTCTTCATTACTCTAAGTCACGACATAGAGTTTAACTCGATAAATTCTCTCTCCTAATCCCTGTCCTATGTTCTTCATGATATGAATACTATAAGGGCTAATGCTAGAAGAATGGAGCGTGACAATGTGGAACAAGGAGCTCTTCCTTAAACTCCTCAAGCTCTTCTTGATCCTAAGGTTGAGAATGTTACTCATGCAGAGTTTAGGGAGGCACTTCATGTTTTAGCCCAACCCAATAGAGAGGTTGTAGCTCCCGTGCATCCTAATGTGAATTACGTGGCTTCAAGAGTGTGGGATTTTGCAAGAATGAGCCGCTCGGAATTTTATGGCTCCAAATTGATAATATACTCAAGAGTTTATTGACGATGTCTACAAGGTACTTGCTATTTTAGGGGTGACTCCAGAAGAGAAGGTGGAGTTAGCCGCTTACCAATTGAAAGGTGTTGCTCAAGGTTGGTATAACCAATGGAAGGAGGGGAGGCCGGTAGGAGCGGGTTCAGTAGAGTGGGAAATGTTTAAATCAGCATTTCTTGATAGATTCTTTCTCCTAGAGTTGAGGGAAGCTAAGATGCAAGCTTTCATTAACCTTCTTCAAGGAAGTATGAGTGTGAAGGAATATTACCTAAAGTTCACCCGACTATCCAAGTATACTCCAACAATGGTGGTGGATTCAAGGGCTAAGATAAATAAATTTCTGAAGAGAGTGTCTGACATGGTAGTCAAAGAGTGGTGTACGACTATGCTTATCCTAGATATGGATATTTCACGTCTTATGGTGCATGCCTAACTAATGGAGAAAGAGAAACTCAGGGAAAAGAATATGGAGGTTAAAAGAGCTAGGACCGGTGATGAGAACTTCTCCAATACTATGTCTGATGTACAATGTCAACCAGGGTTTTAACAAAGGTTTTCCAATCAAGGTTTCTCAAATGCTTCTCCAAGGGTCAACGAGGATAGGGTGTCTAACCCTAAACCTCAAGGAGGTAATGGTAGTGGATCTTCTATGGCAAGGCCTACTTGTGTCAAATGTGGGAAGAAACATGATGGTAAGTGCCTAGCCGGCACTGATGTTTGTTTTGGTTGTGGTAAGAGTGGTCATCAGTTGAGAAATTGCCCAAAACTTACGGCTAGAGGAAGAGAGGGCAAGCAATCTCCACCTAGTGGTTCAAACTCCAATTCTCCTAAGCAAAATCGCTTTTATGCTCTCCAAACCCGAGGTGACCAAGAGAGCTCCCCATATGTAGTGACCGGTATGTTAAAATTTTTTTTTATTGATGTTTATGACTTGTTGGATCCCGGTGCTACGTTATCTTTTGTGACACCTTATATGGAAATGAGGTATGATGTTCCTCCGAAAGTGTTATTAGAACCATTTTGTAACACCCAGTAGTTTAGTAGGCCAACTAGGGCTAAGAGTGAGGGCAAAAAAAGCCAAGGCAAAGGGGTAAGAGCCAAGGCAAAGGTGCAAGGCCCAAGGCCCAAGCCAAGTGCCAAGGCTGCCCCAAACTTGCCAAGCACAACCCCACTTCACGACCACCATCACGCCTCATGGTGTGGCTCGTGGTGGATAAGGAAATAGCTACCTTGAGCATCCAAAGAATGAATCACCTTCACGAGCCACTTCACGGCCAGTGGTGAAGACCACGACTCGTGGGAAGGCTCGTGAAGATGCTTTAAATTGTGGAGGCCAAAGCCTTATAGTCAAGCCACTGCCCAAGGACCATGGGCAGGATAACGGCTCGTGGTAAGGATCACGGCTCGTGTTAAGGACCACGACTCGTGGTATGGACCACGGCTCGTGGTGCCTATCACATGGCTTCCTAGTGAAGGTTAATTTGGGAAATTCCTTTGTAAATTATATTTAAGTGAGGTCATTTTGTATAGTCTTAGTACACCTATATATGTTATTTTAACCCTTTAACCACCATAATTAAGTCATTATTTTCCAAGACTGAAATAAAATTCCCAAAAGTTGTCCTCTCAAATATTTCTCTCTCTAGAACTAGAAGAAGAAGAAGAAGAAGAAGAAGAAGAGGGTTCAAGCTAGGTCAAATCTTCCAAGCTTTGTGAGGGATTTGTATCCAAGGTATGATAGCTTATTCATCCATGGATTCTTCCATCCATGGAGCCTCCTACAATTCCCCTAATTTGGTGAAGAATTCCCCAATTCTAGTTAGGGTTTCTTCAATGTTGTGGGTTATGATGTATGTTAATCCAATTTAGTGGATATTGATTGTTTATGATTGAATTAGTAGTGAATCATGTTATTATGATGAAATTACATGTTTTATATATCTAACCCTAGTCTAATTGATTAAATTGAATTAATGTGGATTTATGCCTTAATGAGGGAAATTGAGGATTTAGAGATGATCTTTCAGGGTTGATAACATGTGTAGCAATTGATTGAGAGTAAAAGCTTGTAGACATGAATTAAATTATATTAAAAGTATATATGATGGATCATGAATAGTAATGATTGAGATTGAGCCTTTATGATGAGATATGATTAGAATTACTTAAGAATGAAGTATGTGATTGGAATGACTTGTGATCTAGGTATGTATGATGATAGTAAGAAGTAAAGCTTTGAAAGTAAGGCTTGTAGTTGTAAATGTTGAATTCTAGGGTTTTGAGAGTAAATCCATTATGTTAAATTCTGCATGTAATGGATTTGAGAGTGCAACAACCCTAAAAACGAATTAGTGAAACTAGAGCCTCACTTGTGTTCATTTGTGTTTGTCATGAGGGTTGGTATTGTTTAAAGTTGTCGCGAGCCATGGTTGAGGTGTTAGTGGTTATACGTCAAGGTACGACTCTCCAAGGACCACCCAGAGGGTCCTTGAGGAGGACCCTAAGTCGAAACCCCAAGACCCCAAGAAAACCATCAAGTTGGCCAAAACATGATGACCTACGGATGGGGTTCACGCCCCGTAGGTCCATTCACGCCCCGTGGATGGCCTCCGTAGGTCAATAGACCTAAAGCCAAGCCACAGACTCAGACCATGTACCCACAACATGGTCTGTGAATGGACTCACAGTCCATGAGTCTAGGGCGTGAGTTGGGCCTGCGTTTGTTGTCAAGGTGCGGCCAAGCTAAGGGTGAATTGGTAAATTCACCCCAAGTCACTATTAGTATGTGGACAGTTATTTTAAGTATTTTATCATATTTTAAGAGTATTAAAACATTTAAAATACCCATTTAGATTTCATCTCTCAAAATCAAAACCCTCTCTCCTATAAAGTTCTCTCTAGAAACTCCATTGGAGATCAGGTCAAGTTCAAGCTAGGGTTGGGAATTTCAAGGTGTTTATTCTTTAATTTTCATGGGGAATCAATAGAAAGGTATGTTAATCCTTCATTTAGGGTTAGCCTTCAAACTAGAGTGAATTTTAAAGAAGTTTCGAAGTGATTCCAAGTTCATGAAAAACTCTAGGTTTTACTGAATCTCATGGGTTCTTGCATCAACCATTTTCAAATGATAAATTATGATTATGTTGATGTTTAATTGATGATTTAAGATAATTTTACTCTATGAACCCATGATTTCTCTGAATCCCTAAATTTCACCTTATAAAGTGGGTTTGATGATTATGAATGAATGTTGATGTATTTATGCTTAGATTGAGTTAGATTATTGAATTGTATCATCAACTGTGCCTAATTAAGGTGAATTGTTGATGAATTGAGGAATTGTGATCATAGCCTTGAAAGGGCAAGTTTGACCTAATTTCTTGTTAAGTAGAATTGTGATTGCATTGTTGATCCATTTGAAAGGTGGAGGTATTTACTTACTATGTACATTGTGATCATGGCCTTGAAGGCATAGTTTGAGGAATTGAAGTGTTATCATGATGTTGTATATATGAATGTGATGTGAAGCATGTGTTTGATATAAATGAATGAATGATGGTCATTTTTAGAAGCTAATTGTTTTATGATTGAATGTTATCTCTCTATTAATATTCATGAATGTTGATGATGGAATCTGAAGTGTTCTATAATGTAAGTTGTATATCTTGAATTGGTAGGCTTAGGTGCCCTGTTCTTGACAAATAAAACTATGATTGAATGTGATCTCTTGAATTGGTAGGCTAAGGCATACTTTTCTTGTATTGATGAATGTGATCATGAATGAAGTATCTTGAGTTGGTAGGCTTAGACATCCTCTTCTTGAATAATGAATGTATCTTGACTTAATGTCTTAATGATCATGAATCAGTAGGCCTAATATTGGTAGCACGTTCATAAATGACTAATGAATGTCTTAGATTGGTAGACCTAATTTTGGTAGCCTCTCATAAATGAATTAATGAATGTCTTGAGTTGGTAGACCTAATGTTGGTAGCCTTCTATAAATGACTAATGAGGTATTTTAGACCATCTCTTGAAGCGGTAGACCTAATGTTGGTGTCCCTTCATGATGAGTCTAGAACCCAATGTGAATGACAAAACCTTGAAGCGGTAGACCTTATTGTGGTGGCCTCCTTCTTGTGTGAAATGATGGACCCTGTATCGGTAGACCTAATATTGGTGGCCTTTCGTGGAAGGTCAATGAGCTATCCTTAATGTTCCTTGAATCAGTAAACCTAATGGTGGTGGCCCTTTCTTGTGTATTGTACTTTGGGTCGGTAGACCTAATGTTGGTGGCCCTCTCAAGTACAACAATATAATGTGAATGAAATACTCTATGGGAATGTAGGCTAAGCACCGAGTGGATATGGTAAGATGGAAACTCTCCCAATGCTAGGCTAGAGTTCCAATGAACATCTTTATATCCCATAACTATGTGCCAACATAGGATATTAGCTAGCGAATTCCATCCGAGCTAATTTTATCGGTTTACCTTAGGCAACTAGACCAACCCTTATGATGTGGGATAGTACATCAGATTCCAGGATTTAACTCTCATGGTCTATATCGGTTAATGCCTATTCTCATCATGTGAGATGCCTTGTGGTTTCTTGATGAGTTCTATGAAGTGTGGGTGGTAGTATGGGATCCATGCATTGCACGAGTAAGCTTTGAGAGTATCATAGTGAGTTCCCTAAGTCTTAATGACTATGGTTTGAATGTCCTCCTAGGATGAAGTTAAGGAGAAGGTTGATCTAATGTCTAATGTATGAAAGTCCTCAAAATGTATGAAAGTCCTCTAAATGCATGAATGGGTCCTAAATAAAGTTAATGCAGACTGTTGGGTTAAATGCTTAAATATGAATATGCATGTTATACTTGGATTGTATTATGAGTACTTCCTTGTCATGAATTATTGTATATGAATGTGCCTTGTCTAAGGTTACTTCAAAGGATTACTTAGTGTGAGTAGTAGTATGGGATGCTACTTGCACATTGCACAAGTATGACTTAGAGTTGTCTTAGATGTTGGTCTTAATGTGATGATGCGACTTATGTATTGTTTATGTCTCTTATATGCTTTATTGTGTAAAGATGGAAAGGATGAATGGTAAGTTCACTTTTGGTGACCTTAAGGTGGTACCTTAGTGTGGGTGGTGGTATGGGATGCTATCCATACATTGCACAAGGTATAGCTTGAGGGTTAATTGAGGTGAAGGCTCAAGGTGAAGGTAAAGGGTTAAATATGTGATTTTGACTAAATGTGAAATACATGACTTTGTATGTTGGTTGTGACTTATATTATTCTTCTTGTATCAATGTTCATGAAGTTTTACAAAAATGGCATAAAAGCTTGGTTTTCAATCAAATGTCCCTTTTAAGCATGTTTTTGCATGGTCATCATACTTAGTACATCTAATGTGCTAACCCCATTATTTTCCTCTTTTACCAAACAGTAGGCTTTGGAGATATTGGTGTTCTATGCTTGAAGGATAGGTTGCTGAGGTTCTTGAAGATGAAGACTTGGTAAGTCATCATAGTTTCGAGGGAAAAATCCATTATGTTCATTTTATGTATTTAGTTTATGTTAAATCTTTTGTATGGGCTAAGTCCCAATGTTGTATTCAAGGTATTAGATGGTTTAAGACATAGTGTACGAAGTCTAGAAAGTCTTCCGCTTGCTTTTTAATGGAAGTTTTCGATTGTAAAGGAAAGTTTTTAATTCTTCTCTATTTTCAAGTATCTTATGCAATGAATGAGCTATGAGGCTTGTATAAGACCCCCTCAGGGTCAAGTGCGCCATGTTACGACTAGGGGTTGCTCTCCGGTCGTGACAGAGAGTGAAGCCTATATAAGAATGGTAGAGTAGTAGATATCAATGTTGTGGAAGGACTTTACCCACCTCATATACCTTGTGATTGTTTGAATGCATAAATTGATAGTATAACTTGAAACATGGATTGGTTGTCAAAGACATCCCTCCATGAGTTATGAGTTAAGTAAGGCTTAATAACTAGTCTAAGGGGTGTATGCTTTGCTGTCACGACCCAGGGGTACCCCCTAGATGTAATAAGGCACATTGCACCCCAAAAGGCACCATGTAAGCCACTTAGCATATCATAACATAAGAATAGAATAAAAAAGAGAAAAAAATGCATTTCAAGTGCAAAATTTTCATAAAGGAAAGCGGAGGTATGGACTTGTCTCATTATAGCCATCTATTACAATAGTTCAAATGAAAAGGAACACATGACATGCAACATACTCCGAAAAGGAAATACTAGAAAAGAAACTAAAAGTGACATATATGTCCTCGAATCATGAGGACTCACCACAAGCAAGAAGAATAGTGGAATCCAAGCTTGAACAAAATTATGACCGCGTTAAGAACCGGACCCTAAACTTGGGAAAATTATAGGAAAATATGGGTTAGTACAAAAATGCACCAAGTATGATAGTCATGCATAAAAACCTTGAAAACATGGAAAAAGGGATATTTTAGTTTAATGCATGCAATTTACAAAGTTAAAGCATCATTTTGAAGATAATGGAAATTTATAAGTCATAAGCATGTTCATTACAGAGATCCTCATATCATATGAGAAACATACCATAAGTACCCTCAAAGTGTACTTGTGAAATGCATGAATAAGATCCCATAATCCCACCCATGCTAAGTAAAGCTTCTTAAGTAACCATAATTCATCATTCATGTTCTTGTTCATATTGTAATCATAGTGGGAATAAACTTTAATCAAGATAAACCATGTGAGCTAAACATGAAATCCGGTGTTACTCACACTGAAAAGGGTTGTCCTACTTGCCTAAAGTAAGATCATGGTTTGTTAGCTTTTAGGTGGATCCACTAGCTAAAGACATATGAGGGCACATAGTTTATGGGGTAAGGAGATTGCTACTATAAACTCGGACTCAACTAAGCATCACTTCCCACAAATTTCATGTTAATTCATAACTTGTTTCATTAAGATAGCTCATTAGGTCATGCGTGAGAACAACCTTTCACCGTCCATGTCTTCATGTAACATTAGATTCAATTAGGTGAGAATTATCTTTCAACCTTAGAATCATCATATTGTGAGAAAACCTTTCACATTATGTTCATTATGTGTTCATGAGAATATCCTTTCAATCAACACAACAACATTATCATAATCATGGACACTTGACTCTCAAAGTGCTCTTAAAGCATATACATAACCTTCATAATTTATGCATTATACCATATCTTTCATTTTCAAAGGTCAAAACTCATATCAAATCAACACATCTAGAATTACTACATTAGACTTGGATAATGACAAAATTAAAATAACTCAAATACTACAACCATAATCTCATATTGTCCTTCTTTCGTCAATTCACCCACATCACAAGGTCATAAATTGGGAATATGGGGATTTCATGGATTCTTGGGAATTTCAACATAAAAACAATAATAAATGATTAATTCAATCATAATATAAAGTAATTAAATCATTAGAATCATTTTTGAAAAGAATCCATGAATTGGAGTAACACTCTAGCTTTAGGGGAACTACTAGTTTTGAAATTGAGTTTGGAGGGACTCCATGGATGAAGACTATCCATGGATGAAGGACTACCATACCTTAGTTATAAATGCCCAGAGAAATTGAGTAGAAAACCTTGGTTCTTCAAACCCTAGCTCTACTTCCTTCTTCTTCTTCCTTGAAGTTTTAGAGAGAGAATATTTGGGGAAAAGTTGGTTTTGATTTGGGATTTTGGAATTAAAAGTTATATGACTTAATTTAGGGGTATTAAATAATTATATAGTTAGTCTAATTTAGTGTAAAATGACGTCACTTAATATTAATTTAAACCGGAAAACTCCATAATGCCCCTAAACTTAACTACCAAAAAGCAGTTCCAGGCCTCACCCACGACCCACCATTGACAAACCGTGGTTGGACCCACAACCCGTACTAGTGAACCGTGGTTGGGGTTTTGGTACTTGTTTCTTGGTGCCTTAACCTACGGCCTCTCACCCACAAGGCGTGGGAGGACCTACGGGGCGTGGGTTACCCTTGCGTGTCACTGCCCAGGCAACCTTCTTAGGCTTCTCTTCAAGGACCCATGATTTTTCCTTGGGGTTTGAACCTTGACCTTCTAAGACTAAAACATTTATTTTATGGTACAAGGAGGTACATTCAAGACTCTAACCCTAACGTCAAGCTGTAGTTTAGCCTACTAATTTCGGGGTGCTACATTGGCCTTGAAAGGATATTGACAATGAGATTGAGGCTCACACCTAGTTGAGTCCAGGCTTCCAAAATAAAGGAGGCTCAAACCTAGTTGAGTCCGAGCTTCCAAAGTAAAGGGGAAACTTTCACATAGTAGAGTTTGGGTTTTCCCAAAGTAGGTCTCACGAGATGGAAGCCTTCACCTAGTGGAGGTCAGGTTTCTAGTAGCAATCTCTATGTCCAATGAACTAATACATACTTGAAGAAGTATATCCTAGTGTTCAAAATCATTAATGAACTAAGACATACTTAATGAAGTATCTCACAGTGTTCAAGATCACAACAAACTAAGACATGCTTGCTGAAGTATCTCATAATGTTCAAAAGTAAAGAAGAGGAACTAAGATGTGCTTGAAGACGTATCTCTTAGTGTTCCAATGTTTTAAAAGTGGGACTAGTCCGTAACCTATAAGTATGTGTATGATGACCTAAAGTGGCACTTAACATCGGTGGCATTATGGGGTCTTATCAATGCATTGCACAAGAATGACTTGAGGTAACCTAGGAAGTGTTTCTCTTATATGATATATGTTTAGGTTGAATTGTTTCTATAGTTTCCTTCCATGATGTGTTTGACTAAGGTGAATGTTCCCTTGTCTATTACAAATAAGCTAAGGATGAGATCAAAGATTGTAAGTATGTATGATGGCCTAAGGTGGTACTTAGTATAGGTGAGATTATAGGGTCGTATCCATACATTGCACAAGTATGAATTGAAGCTACTTATGAAGTGTTCCTCTTATGGTATGAAGTACTAAAGGTTGATTAATTCTTATATTATGCGTATGAATATGTTGTTATCTCTTATGCTTATAGTTTACTTTTTATAAAGTATCTAGGGTGTACCGCTGGGTCGTGACACTTTTTCTGTCTCTACTCATGTTGGTGATTTTGTGGTGGCTAAGACGGTTTATAGAAGATGCCCCATTTATTTATCCCATATATTTACTCTTGTTTACTAGGTAGAGCTTGACAAGTTATACTTTGGTGTGAATCTTGGTATGGATTGGTTGCATGCATGTTAAACTTTTATTGATTGTAAAACTCGGGTGGTTAGGTTCAAATTTCTGAATGAGCCTATCGTAGAGTTGAAAGGGGCAAATTTTATGCCTAGAGGTAAATTTGTTTCTTACCTTAAAGCTAGAAAGATGATCTCAAATGGTTGCTTTTACCATGTTCTTAGGGTGCGGGATATAGATTCCGAAACCCCTTCTCTTTAGTTGGTTCATATGGTTAATGAATTCCTGGATGTTTTCCCTGATGATTTGCCCGATATTCCTCCCAAGCGAGAAATAGATTTTGGTATTGACCTTCTTTCCAGATACACAACCTATCTCTATTCCTCTTTATAGAATGGCTTTGGCCGAGTTAATGGAGTTGAAAGAACAGTTGAAAGATCTGTTAGACAAGGGTTTCATCCGACGAGTATCTTTTCATGGGGTGCTCCGGTGTTGTTTTTTAGAAAGACAGATGGGTCTCTTAGAATGTGCATCGATTATCGCCAATTGAATAAAGTCACCATTAACAACAAGTATCCTCGTCCAAGAATTGATTACTTGTTTGAACAACTTCAAGGGGTTAGTTATTTCTGTAAGATTGATCTTCGTTTGGGTTATCACCAATTGAGGGTCAGAGGGGAGGATATCCCAAAGACAGTTTCCAAACTCGGTATGGTCATTATGAGTTCCTAGTAATGTCATTTGGGTTGACTAATCCTCCATTGTCATTTATGGACTTCATGAATAGAGTGTTTAGGCAATACCTAGACATGTTTGTGATTGTATTTATCGATGATCTGTTGATCTATTCAAGGAGTGAGAATGAACATATGGACCATTTGAGAATTTTGTTGCAATTTCTTAAGGACCAACAACCTTTTGCAAAGTTTAGCAAGTGTGAATTTAGGTTAAGGTCTGTAGCTTACCTTGGTCATATTGTGTCAAGCAAGGGGATTGAGGTAGATCCTAAGAAAATGGATGCGGTTAAGAGTTGGCCTAGACCTCTAACTCCTTGAAATTAGAAGCTTTTTGGGTTTGGCCGGTTAATACAAATGGTTTGTTGAGGGATTTTCTTCCATTACTTATCTTTTGGCGGCTTTCACTTAAAAGAATAATGTACTTGTGTTGTCGGAAGCTTGTGAGAAAGGTTTCCAAGAGTTTAAAGATAGACTTACTTCCTCTCCAATGTTGACATTACCGGAAGGTACAAATTGTTTTGTTGTGTATTGGGCTGCCTCTAAAGTTGGGTTGGGATGTATACTTATGCAAAATTGTAGGGTAATTTCCTATGATTCAACGCAACCTAAGATCCACGAGAAGAATTATCCTACCCATGACCTTGAGTTAGCGGCAGTTATTGAGGCATTATTTGTGTGGGGTCCATGTGGATGTCTTCAGCGATCATAAAAGTCTACAATATGTGTTTAGTCAAAAGGACTTGAATCTTCGCCAAAGAAGGTTGTTAGAATCATTGAAGGACTATCTCATGAGTGTCCTTTACCACCCCGGTAAAGCTAACGTGGTAACAGATGCTCTTCGTAGATTTTCCATGGGTAGTGTGGCTCATGTAGAGGATGAAAAGAAAGAATTGGTTCGTGATGTGCATAGGTTGGCTCGACTAGGTGTTCAACTAGTTGATTTCACCAAGGGTGAGGTCATAGTCCATAACGGTTTTGAATCGTCCTTTGTGATGGATGTGAAGTCTAAGCAAGGTTTTGATCCTATATTAGTTGAGTTTAAAAGGCGGTATTTAAGAAGTCCATTGAGGCTTTCTCCCAAAGGGGAGATGGGGTTCTTAGGTATCAAGGTCATTTATGTGTTCTGGATGTTGATGGTTTGAGGGAACAAATTTTAGAGGAAGCCCATAGTTATCAGTATTCTATTCACCTAGGAGCCACCAAGATGTGTCGTGATCTACGAGAAGTCTATAGGTGGAATGGGACAAAGAAAGATATTGTGGGACTTGTGGCCAGGCGTTTGAATTGTCAACAAGTTAAGGTTGAAAATCAAAGGCCAGGAGACTTATCCCAATATATAGGTATTCCCACTTGGAAGTAAGAAGACGTGCACATGGACTTTATTGTCGATTTGCCTAGCAACCGGAGACAACATGATTCTATTTAGGTCATTATAGATCGGATGACAAAATCAGCTCACTTTCTTCCCATCAAGGTTTCTTTTACATCGGAACACTATGCAAAGCTATAAATTAAAGAAATATTGAAGTTGCATGGTGTTCCTTTATCCATTATTTCCGATCTGGGTACCCAATTTACTTCTAACTTTTTGAAGTCATTCCAAAAAGGTCTTGGCTCTAACGTTAACTTAGCACGACTTTTTATTCCCAAACCGATGGGCAAGAAGAGCATACCATCCAAACATTGGAAGATATGTTAAGGGCATGTGTAACAGAATTCAAGGGTAATTAGGATGACCTCTTGCAATTATTAAAGTTTCCCTACAATAATAACTATCATTCAAGTATCGATATGGCTCCCTTTGAAGTCTTGTATGGTAGGAGGTGTAGGTCTCCCGTTTGTTTGTTTGAGGTGTGTGAAGTTTCTTGATAGGTCCCGAACTAGTTTATGAAGCTATTGAAAAAGTTTGACTTATTAGAGAAAGGTTAAGAACAGCTCAAAGTCGGCAAAAGTCTTATGCCAATATGAGAAGGAGGGACCTAGAATTTGAGGTTAATGATTGGGTCTATCTAAAAATCTCACCCATGAAGGGTGTGATGATGTTTGGCAAGAAAAGGAAACTTAGTCCCTAGTATGTAGGCCCATACAAAATTTTGAAACGTGCTGGGAATGTTTCCTATGGGTTAGATTTGCAAAATTAGTTGGCTCTGGTGCATCTGGTGTGTCATGTCTCCATGCTCAAGAAGTGTATTGGAGATCCGACATCCATTATTCCTTCAGAAGCGTTGGGAGTTGACTAAAGTCTTTCATATGAAGAGGTTCTGGTAGAGATCCTAGATCGACAAGTCAAGAAACTGATAAAAAAGGAAGTAGCTTCCATAAAGGTTTCATGGAAGAATCACTTAGTGGAGGGTGCTACTTGGGAGGCAGAGATCGATATGAAGTCCCGATATCTTCATATTTTCCCTTCTACTCCCATTCAAGCTTGAGGTAACTAGTTCCTCTTGAGTGTTTCTTGTTTAAGAAGTCGTGTGTGTTATTTGAGTTTTCCATGATTTCCTATGTGATGCATGTTCATGAGAGATTTATGTTTAGTAAAAAAATGAGTTTTTATGATTGATGTTCCTCATGTTGTTGTGCATTAAGTATGAGTTACCTATTGACTTCGTGAGATGAATTATTGAACATGCTTTAGTATGATTTTTGAGAGGAAATTGCATATTGGCTTCATGACTTTGTGTGAGTATAGAGCTTGGAGAAGGTACTTCCTCCTAAACCATGACAAATGTTTAAATGTTCATGCATAATGGGTTGTTAGATGTAGTTCCTACTTCCTTGTAATACATTGATTATGTTTGAGATGAAGTTAAGTTTTCCTCCTTCATTTTGTGCATTGTTATGATGTTTCATGCATGATGGGCTGCTAGCCTTGAGTCTATACTTCCATAAGGTGTCTATATTGTCTTTGGAGGACGAATGCTTCCAAGGGGGAGATATTGTAACACCCCTGAAATTAGTAGGCTAAACTAGAGCTAAAACGTGAGGGTTAGAGTCAAGCAGGTGGGCAAGGGACAAGGGAGAGGATTAGAGCAGTCCACTCTCCCCTAGAAACTGCCCTAGTGACCACGACCACCACCAGGGCTTGTGGTGGGGACCATGGCACATGGTGTGGTCCGTAGTGGGCTAGGCAGTAGCCTTGCCAAGCTGCCCAAAAGAGGACCTTCCCCCACAAGCCACTTGACGGCTCATGAAGGCCACCAAGGTCCGTGGGAGTGGTCATGGACTTTACTTAGACATGAAGGGGAAAGGAGTAGCCTCCTTAGGCGCTGCCTCAAGGCTCACGAGAGGGACCACGGCTAGCGGCATGCGCCACGGCTTATGGAGCCCCTCGTGAAGATGCCTTGGGCTTGTTGGCTAAGGCACTTGTTGCCTAGCCACTGCCTCAAATACGAAGGGAACCACGGCTTGTGGTCATGACCACAACTTTTGGAGCCCCACGTGAGACTTTTCAACTCACTTAAAGTGAGGGGTGGTTTGGGTAATGCCAGTTTAAGTCCAATCAAAGTGAAGTCATTGTGGATAAGTCTAGGGTAACTATATAAGTTATTTTAAGTCAAGACTGACGCAATTCAACTCAGTATTTCCAAAACCCAAATCAATTCCCAAAATACATTCTCTCAAAAATTCTCTCTATAGAAACTCAAAGAAGAAGAAAAAGAAGAAGAAGGAATTTGGAGCTAGGTTTGAAGAAGAAAGTTTTTCACACCAAATTTATAGGGCTTTGTGACCAAGGTATGGTAGCTCTTCATCCATGGAGTTCCTTCAAAACCCCAATTTCAAATATAGAAATCCCCAAAAGTTAGGGTTTGACTCCAAAGTCATGGGTTCTTTTAAAAAATGATTCTAATGCTTGAATTATATTATATTATGCATGAATTGACGATTTCTTATGGTTTTTATGTTTAAATCCTCAATAATCCATGAAATCCCCATATTTCTCAATTATGATCTTATGATGTGAGTTTGTTGATGAAAGAAGAATGTTATGAGATTATACATTTAGTGATTGGGTTACTTTAATTATGATGATATCCATGTCTAATGTAGTGAATTCTAGATGTGTTCGTTGATATGAGCTTTGACCTTGGAAAGGGAAAAATATGATATTATGCATGTTTTATGAAGTTTATGTATATGCTTTAAGAATACTTTGACAGTGAAGTATCCATGATTATGATAATGTTGTTTTGTTGATTGAAAGACTATTCTCATGAACACATAATGAACATGATGTGAAAGGCTTTCTCACATAATGAAGATTCTAGGTTGAAAGGCTTTCTCACATAATGAAGATTCTAGGTTGAAAGGCTTTCTCACCTAATTGAATCTAATGTTACATGTAGACATGGATGGTGAAAGGTTATTCTCACGCATGATTGATGAGTCCACAATTTGGACTCATTTGGGGCTTTATTTTAATAGAAATAGTGTCCTCAAATGCTTATATTATCTCAATATCTGATGAAAACCTTTAAGTTTCAGGTATTTGAAGTTTGAAGGAATGCATGGATACTACTTCGCAAAAAAGAACGAAAAGGCTGAAAAGAACAAGAAAATGAAGGCCTTGAGGATCACCGAATTCGCTTGGCAATCGCCGAAAGGTCTCACTCCACCTTTTGTTCTAGTGTGCTGAGCCCTGAAGGAAAGGATCAAGCCAGCAGAAAAAGGGAGCAGTCGGCGGATCGCCAAGAAGGTCCGCAAAGTAGTACTATGTCGCCCAATGACCCAGAGCACGCTTATGCTGAAGGATGGTGCAAGATGGCGATGAACTACACCAAAGGGAGAATCGCCGAATTATTTAGCGATTCCGACTAATGTCACCAAGTGATCCGCCACAGCATAAATTTTTTAAAACTATAAATACTCGTTGAGAGGTATAGCTTAGTATCAGATTTTAGTATCATATTTTCTAACAAATTTTGGATTTAGTACTATTTTTATTTTACTCTCAAGTTTGTAAGGGTTTGAAGACTTGAAGAAGAAAAGGGTTTCACCTCCTTCAATTTTGAAGTGGGTCTCTTGGATTCTTACTTCTTTGCTCAAATCAAGAATTATTTCTCGATACCCATTTGATTTCAACATCATTGAAGGTATAAATCTTTATCTCTTGATGTGTGACTAAAACCCCCTATTCTTAGGGTCTGATTTAGCAAATATGTGTTGGTATTATTATTGGATCTTGGTTGCTGATAGGTTAGATGTATTTTAATGGTGATTTCACCTAGTGGTTCTTGTTTAATTTAATAGGTTTGTAGTTGCAAATACAAAGCCATCCATGTGTTTTCGGCTTGCCCGAGAGGGATGTCGCAAAACCAAGACCACTAAATTAATGGCCTAAGGAGTGGGTTGACATGAGGTTCAGCCCGAGAGGCTGAGCCACAGTCTCATATCCTAACACTCAGCTCGAGAGAGTGAGTGGGGTAACGCATAGGCTGATTTTCATGCGGCATATGGGTGTCTGAGAGGAGCACATTTGTAACGGGGTAAGTTGCCCAAGAGGGAACTTATTTCCATCTAAAGCTTAGCCTAGTCACTATTATCTTGCAAATGTTCTATCGAAAGCATGTACCCAACTATTTATCTCAACTTGTATTGCGGTCACACCCCAAGAACTCTTCCTCATACTTGATTTCTTTGTTATTTTTACTTACTACTGACAAAAAAACTCATTGATATTTGACACTTTCATGTCACCCCCTTTAATTTACAATTTTTGTAATCGTTAATGTTTTTAGCTACAACTAACTAGAACTAAATTTTATTTATTTATTAATTCCCAAAATCGCTCCCTTGGGACACGACCCCAAGTCTTGGTTGGGTTATAATACTATCACACGATCGTAGACACTCGTACTAGAAGTTGTGTCGTTGATTACGTGAATAGAGAAATTCTAAACATCAAAATGGTGTTGGTGCCGGGGAGTGGTGTTATTTGAGAATTCTTAGATTAGCAGAATTGTTGTTCTTCTTAGTTGTAGTTCTACTTACTTGATTTGTAGTTTTGTATCGTTCATTTGTTTTAACAGAAACATGAGAGATGAGTGTGGTTAATGACTATGGATCAATAGAGCACCTCTTGGTGGAAGTTATGAAGTTCAGGGATATCATCCTGACCTTCAAACAGATGGAAGATGAGCTTCTTCATGAGTCGTGGCTGAGGTTTAAAGCACTCTTGGTGAAATTCCCAACTCATGAAATTCCTGATCTAGTTTTACTGGAGTGATTCTATACGAGTCTTAATCCCGGAAACAAAGAATTAATTGATCGACTTATCCCGGGTGGTCTTGGGAGATACTCCTACGAGACCGCAACTAAACTCATTGATCTTGTGGCCAAAACCAACGAAGATACTGACAAGGACCAGCAATTTATCATTTGGGTGGGTCAAATGAAAAACTTGACCTAAACGGTCGAGAAACCGGAGGTGATGTCCAAAAAAGAGAGAAAATTCATATCACCCATCAACAAGGGAAGGTCTATGGATAATGAAAATAGACGTATCGAGGATACATTATTAATCATTGTCCAACAGCTAAATCATCAAGATAGAGTGTTAAAGGAGACTAGAGAGAATGTAGAAGTGCTAACTCAGATAAGCGGTTCTCACTCTAGATCTATCCAGCTAATTGGAACTCTCTTGGATCATATGTTACCCCAACTCCATCCAAATGAACAATTGGGATCCCCTAGTTGCACTAGGTTCAACCTCAAAAATGAGATTTGAGCATTAACTTGCATCGTGCCACGACGTTAACTAAGGCGCTATTTGGGAGACAACCCAAAACTAATTTAATCACATTACTTATGTTATGGTGAATAATGGTGTGTTGGTTGTTCATGTTTAGATGAGGAAAGTGTCTGGAGAATGCAGAAAGGTGAGCTCAACACAATTTCATCTCGAAACCTGTAAAATTCAAAGAGCTCAAAAAGTAGTTTGGCGAATTGCCAACTCGGTCGGCGTCCATGATTGAGACCGCCATCTTAAACCCCTAGAAACTGAAGATCCTATGAAAATCAATGCGGTAAGTGACCACGTAGAGAATCGCGGAGTAGGTCGGTGGGTGCGATTAATGTCACTGAATGGGTGCACACTGGACAACTCTGAACGGCAGAAGGTTTTAAAAGTATAAAACTCCTCACTTTTGCTCACTTTTAAACTGGACTCACACCTAGTTAGTATTTTCTATATTTTTGCATTCGATAAGTATCTTAGTTGCTTATCTGTGCACGGATTTGGGAGTCCATTATTGTCGATCACTTTAGTTTTATCGTATTCAGCATAAAAGATATGGCGAAACCAAAAGTTATTGAGAGAATCATACCAGCACAAGAGAAGGCTAAGGGGAAGGCGGTAAATGAGGAGGCCTCTACATATAGAGGCAAGGCTACTACACCTCCCACGTCTGGTGGGAAGGAAGATAAGGGAAAAGACAAAGGAGCCAGGGAAGTATATACGGCTTCGGGCTTGAAGCCTATTTCAAATATTACAGGAACCCATAAAGTACCTTCATGGGCCTGGGAGTCCTATATCGTTGTGCATGCCTATTGGGCGAATTCACAGGTGGTCATTCCTAGTGGACCTAGCAATGTTGAGGCTTTATAGATAGCTCCGGTTCTTGATGCCCACACCTTGAGCATGACCCAGACAATTATGCCCAGACAGAATGACCAACTACGTAAACAAGATTCTCTCTTTACCTTCCTCTCTATTTTTCTTTATTTTTGCCTTTTGGATTCTTTGTAAATTGCATTTGAGGACAAATTACTTTTATTTGCGTTGGGGTGAGGCTCACCTTTTGTGTGCTATTTTATGATTCGTGCTCTGTATATAATTGGGTTGTCTTGTTTTAAATTGCGTTATATATTTCTTTTCGTGTAGTTGGGACAAACACTTGGCAGTGATATAATTTGCTTACAATAACAGTTACCAATCGAGTATTGGAATGACTCCCCATGAAGCCTTATACGGAAGAAAGTGTTGGACCCCTCTTTGTTGGAGTGAAGTTGGTGAAAGGAAACTTATTGGTCCTGAAATTGTGCAACAAACAGAAGACACGGTAAAAATTATCAAGGATCGTCTAAATATTTCTTCGAATAGACAAAAGTCGTACGCTGATCTTAAAAGGCGTGACATTGAATATCAAGTTGGAGATAAAGTATTCTTAAAGGTGTCTCCATGGAAAAAGATTATGAGATTTGGCCAAAAAGGAAAACTTTGTCCCCGATTTATTGGACCTTATGAGATACTTGAAAGGGTTGGACCAATTGCATATAAATTGGCTTTGCCACCTGAGTTAGACAAGATCCACAATGTCTTCTATGTTTCTATGCTCAAAAGATATCGTTCTAATCCATCTCATGTTCTTCCAGTTGAATCTATTGAGGTTAATCCCGACTTGACGTATAAGGAAAAACCTAATCCAATTCAAGCTCGAGAAGTAAAGCAACTTAGGAACAATATAATCCCCTTAGTAAAGGTACTTTGGAGGAATCATTCTGGAAAAGAAGCTACCTGGGAAAGAGAAGAAGACATGAGGACCCAGTATCCGCACTTGTTCCGGGGCTAGTGTAAGGTAAATTTTGAGATGAAATTTCTTTAAGGGGGAGAGAGATGTAACGCCCCTAAATACTAGACCAACTTTTGCATGTCGATACACCATTGCTTAATTACTACAACATGTTTTATTCTCATTTTGAGAACTTGAACTTTTGTGATATTTGCAATCTTGCTTGACATAATTATGATCGTAATTTAAGGTATTGTATGGGGATATTTAAATAATTTTCTAATTAAAATTACATATAAATTTAAAATGTTGGTATTAGGTATATACATATAGGTATATAGGTATGCTTTTTGGGCAGCCTACACTTATTTGGGCAGCACCTTTGAACAGTTGTGAAGGGGATAAACATATTTTTTTTGCTGACTATATGTTTACACCTCCTCTATAGTGAAATTCGTGTTTCTTAGCTCTAATAAACCTGGTGAACTCTCTATAACTGTATTACTATCAAAATCACAAGAGAAAAGCTTAGGTCCTTTTTTACTGGAATTGGAGACACACTCTTTTTTTTGGTAAGTGACGAAATCTGTTTCTGAGCTGGGTAGTGTTTGGTAGTTTATGCATATCTCTTTCTATAAAATTTAGTTTACAGTGAATAAATATGATTTGGAAATGTAATTCGTATACCTACAACTCCTATGTTTATGTAAAACTCTAATTTATCTGTTATGTATTCTAAATATGGGACGCAACATAGGACAAGTTCTGTCCAGATTTCGGATTTAGAAATCCTGTATGGAGTTGTTAGTGTATCGATGATATATTTTTGTACAAAGTATATTTTGCGGTGATTCTTGAGTTTTTGCAACCTTAAGAGACGTACCTACATATTTCATGAAGGATATACAGTCCAGGTTTTCCGTTTTCCTTTTCAAATCTAAGTTGCGACTTGAGGTACTAGGCTGGCCAGAATCACTGCTTTGAGAGCATAGTCGTATTTGTACAGGTTAAGCCTTCTTGTAATGATAATCCTGTTTTAATTCGACATTATTGAGCTTCTAGGAATTAAATAAGTTATTTAATTGTATTTTTAAGGTTGTATATACTCGTGAACAAGTTGAGGACCTTGAAACGTTGGTTGGACTACAGTCTGAACTCGGGAAGTTGTGTTGGACTGTTTCTTTGCTAAAGCACTGAGGTTTGTGTATAAATTTGTACTTTCACTCTTTTAACTGCTGGTATATCTGAAAGTTGATCTTGGTACCTTGGTTACCACTTGTCTTTTTGCATTGGACGTTAAAGACGCTTGTGTAACTCGCCCACTTGTACGAATTGTTTGATCACTTAGCACTCTTGTTGGGACCCTTTCCTTCCAGTGGCTGTGACTTTGTCACTGTTGGCATGCCTCTTGATTCGGATCATTTACCATCTTGACTCTGGATTTTTAGTCCGTCTTAAGAATGGAAGTTGTCCATTTTAGTACGAACTAGAAAGCCATTTTTAATATGGTTCTTGGTTCTCTTGATTATTGTGTTTTGACCCTTCTTGATACCTTCTTGTGCTTGGTGTGACGACGTGATGTATATATTGGGTGAGCCTTGTTGTTGAATCTCTTGAAAAATGGTGCTATGAGCGTTCTTGACATTTGGATATTTAAACATTGAACTTGATACTCTTTATATATTGTTTACTTGATTTATTTAGTATGTTCAATTATGCTGCCCTTAACTTGAGAATGGTAACTTGCTGAAATTGAGGGCTCCAAACCTATAGTTTTTACACCACTAAGCTATATGCTTAGCGATAGTTGTTTCTATCGTAGGGATTGTTCGAGAGGATGCTTGAATTTGGCCATTGAAGATGGAGATTTTGAAAGATTTAAGGAAGATCACATTTGCATATATGCATATATATATTTTGTATAAACCTTTGGACTTGTACATGATCTATGTTTTGTATATTTACTTGGTGAATTTGAGGGCTGATTTGGTCATGTCACCATGGGTTGCAATATAAGTATCGCTATATGTTTTGTTCTTTTTGGGGTGTGTGGAAACCCAAGTCTTGTAATATCTTGAATCTACTATTACTATATGAATGTTTGTGTGAAGCATGAGCAGGCTAATTTCGGTACTCGGAAGCTTGTAGTATTCTTGTTATTTCATCCTTGAGTATGAGGATAATATTTATATAAATGAAAAACTTGTCGGTTATTTGCTTAAATTACTTTTCGGAGGTCATTACGCATCTAATCTCTCTACTAGATTAAAATCATTATGGCCATAGTTAACTTCTTTTAAATGTCGCAAGTATTTAATTAGATTTCTGGTTTAAGTGGTAATATCTTTTCGAAAGGGTCGCGACAATCCGCCTCTAGTCATACTTACATCATGGAAGGCAAGTCAAGCAACAATCCAAGCTATTCATTCTTCATAACATAATTCATGCTTACTTTTAAAGACATGGGGATTCACCTCTTTGCATAGCTACAAAACCTAATGGGTATTCGCCTCTTGCCTTACTTTCTTTAAGATCATGGGTACTCCCCTCCATGATAAACATCATATGACACGGGTACTCACCTCCACATCATCTATAAGGATCACGGGTACTTTCCTCCATGTCGAATCATCGTCATAAAAACGTGGGGAGTAGCATCTTGTTTAATTATGATCAGTATAGGAAATCACCTCATATCTTTCTCATATGGAGGTCAAGTGTAGTCGACTTTAGCCTCATCAATTAGTTAGTCTTTTAGTTTACATTCATTTTAGGTGAGCAATCATTTCCATCTAGAATCATTTATGTGAGAAGACCTTTCATATTCATTCATTCATGCTTAAGTAATTCATGTGGGAAGTATCTGATCTTTGCGTAATCAGGACACAACTTCCAATTCAAGTGTCTACGACTGTACAATGGTAATATAACCCAACCGAATGGGTTGGGGTCGAGTCCCAAGGTAGAGGTTTCTGAGAATTAAGAGTTAAGCGTGAATATGCTAGAGTTAACCATAGCTAAAAATATTATCAAGTAAAACCATGATAAATCAAGCAGTGTAACCAATGTCAATTATCAATGGGGGGTTTTGTATTCAACTAGTGAACAAAACAAAGTGAAAACAAAAAGATGCGAATATAGGGAGACGAGATTCTGGGGTTGTGATAGGTGTATGGGATAAACTACACAACCGGGTAAATGCTATTGATAGTCAATTGCTGAACATTTGTAACTAGGCTAGACTTTAGTGGCGGTAAATTCTCTCTCGAGCAACTTACCCCAAATCAAATTGGTTTTTCTCGAACACCGAGTAGCCGTTTTTAAGCACAGCCTCCACCTTAGCCCATTAAGAATCTCGAGCTGAATGTGTGGGAAAAGGCCTAGGATTCACTCTCTCGAGTTGAACCCACGACGACCCAATAACCACCGGCTATCGATTTAATAGTCTTACTTTTAAAACCTCTATCTCGAGCAAGACAAAAACACTAAGATGAAATCGTATTTGAAACTACAATCCCATTAAGTTCAAACATAACTACTAAACAAAATCACATTTAAACAACAAAAAAACTAACAATAAGTAATACCCATCCGGAAATTTAACTCATATTCACAAAATCACACCCTAAGAATTGGGGTTTTAGCTAGACATAGAAAAAAGGAAGAAAATGATACCAAATCGAAGTAACATTAACTGGGTATGATTTATATTCACTTCAAACGAGTCTAGGATAAAGAATCTTTAACACCCACTTCCAATTTCTTGGAATTGGAAGTCTTCAAATCTTCAAAAACTAAGAAAAAATGTTCTCTACTTGAAAACTTAGAAAATAAAAATGTTGTCTCTGAAATTGCATACTAAGATAAAAATTTAAAATAGTATATATTGTTGTAAAAAAATGTGTTGCAAAGGATCACTCGGCGATCCGCCCTTTTGTCTGCTTCATCGCTTTTCAGCTTTTGCCTTCAGCATCTTCACGTTCTGGATCATTGGGCGATATAGTACTGCTTCGCGGAATTATTCAGCGATGCGCCTACTGCTCCCTTTCATAGCCAAGTTGATCCTTTCCTTCAAGGCTCAGCACACTGGAAATTTGGGCGAGGTTAAGGCCATTCGCCAATTCGCCTAATGCATTAGACAATCCCTTAGTCCTTCTTTTCTTGGTCTTTTAAGCCGTTTTGTTCCTTTTTGCCAAGCAGTGTCCATGCTTTGCCTCAAACTCCAAATACGTGAAAGTTAAGGATTTACATCAGTTATTGAGACAAAATATGCATTTGAGGACACTAATTCTATTAAAATGAAGCCCTAAATGAGTCCAATTTGTGGACTCCTCAACACCCCGAACTTAAACTTTTGCTTGTCCTCAAGTAAAACTTAGGTTCAACAGTTCAAAAAGGATGTCTCGAACAGTGCTATACAAGACTCAATCATGAATGCACACACAAGACTCAATTTACTCATGCTAAGATCAAATGTGTACTCAAAGTTTCAAGTTGTGACAACCATTATCAAAGAATCTCAAGCTCACCATACTTGCTTCAAATGCAAGTTCAAGCTCAACTAAAGTGTTCAAATGCCCTCACACAAAGAATGATTCCATATTCACACACAATGGATCAAGAATTTAAAGTTTTGGAATCAAATGCAACGCTCACACTCTCAAAGATGAACATAATGCCTGACTTCACCCATAGGTTTATTTTCCAATAGACACTTGTTTCACCTCACTCAAGATCAAAAAAGTCTTTTCAAGGCTTGTAATGGGGTTGAGTGCAAAGGTATGGTCATTTAGGCTCAGTGACTTTCATTATTATGAAATGTGGTGCTGACAACACTTCCTTTCCTCTTCTTTCATCATTTTATTTAGTGCTCATAAGTTATCCCATTATTCATCTTCCATGGATTGTTCGGAAACCCCATTTCTTTTGTACTTTATTCCATGACTTTTTCTTTCCCAATCTTTACTTTTCTCCTCTCTTTTTTTTTTGTATGGAGGCATTCAATTCTTTTCAAAACCATGGGTTAAAGGAGACTTTTCTTGCACTTCTTGACTTGCATTCTCTTTTCACCATACCCCCAAGGTCATCACACAAGGCATTGACACAAAGGTCAAACAAGACTCCACACTTTCGCTAGTGTGCAACGATCATCAAAAGAGACTTGATTTAATAATTGGCTAGTCATAACGAGATGCAAATAGTTCACATATTGTCTATGTAACTTCATTTGGCCTCGTCGTAGCCGCACATTCATGTTTGTTCGATTATGAGCACTATTCAAGTCATCGTTATTGATCAAAACCGATACTCAAATTTGCAAAAGAACAACCACATTAAATACATACAAGAGGTGGCAATTTTTTTTCCGGAAGGGTTAAAAATTATTTCCAATTAAAAGCAATGAGCAAGAAGCTCAAACCTTCCACAAAAAGCAGTGTAACACAAATTTAGCACAAGGCCCAAATAGATAAACCAAAAAAGATATGCACAAAAGTGGGCCTCACCACACCACAAATGAAAAACATTTGTCCTAAAATGCAAAAAAATAATTATCCAACAGTGAAATAAAGCAAAATAGAGAGGGAGGTAAAGAGGGGGTCCTGTCTACACAGTCGCTCCGTCTGTCTAGGCATCAGTGCCCGATGCCTCAGCCTGAGCCTGGCATCAGTGCCCAAGGTCATCTCAGGAGGAACAGCGGTGCCAAATTCACCAAGGTCTTTTGAGTGTGAGTCCGCCCGAAAGACATGCACCGCTCTGCAGAATCCCCGGGCCCATGAAGGAATATTAGGGTCTAAGTAATGGTTTTCCTGGCAGATGTGGGCTTCTTGCCCTTGCCTTTCCCACTAGTTGTGGGTAGTTTCGTAGCTTTGTCTTTCTACGTAGTTGCATCCTCATTTATCATAATCCCTTTGGACTTCTCTTGGGCTGGTGTTAATCTTTCAGCAGCTTTAGATTTAGTCATGTCTGAAAAATCTTTAAGAGAAGCTAGAAAAACTAAAACTAACGCATATCAGAATAACTGCAGACAGACTCGCCAAACAAGATGGTGAATCACCAAATTTCTTGGGTGCGCTAGATCGAGCTCCCCGAAGGAATTATATCTAAAACTACAGAAAGCAGTTCATGGGGGGAACCACTCGATGTGTCGCCGACAGCTTTCGGCGAACAAGGACAGTGTCGCCGAAAGTTATAGTGCAAAAAGGGTTCAGGAGTGCAAGAAAAATAATGATCAAGAAGGCTTTCGGCGTGTCACCGAGTGCTTATGGCGATCTCAAACCTCTCACCGAAAGCTATAGGATCCAATATCGAACAAAGCTTGAAATTAGCAGCGAGGTGAGGGACTTCGGCGAACCGTCGAGTGGTTCGGTGAGCTCAACCCAGCTCGCCAAATGACCCAACATGTTTACTTTCAAGCCACTTCTCAAAATTAACCCTTGCAACCTCAGAAAAGAAAATTAAAGCATGCACTAATGAAATTAAGGTAGAATTCATAACACCGAAATACAACCCCTCAAATTTTAATCCATTTTAAGGCATACAATTATGGGAACTCAACAGTCACCACTACTCGCACAAGATTATCAAATTAAATCATGCATGTAAATAATCTAATCCTATAAGATAGGACAAGAACAATTCAACAAGATCAGGCTATTGCAATTGAGTATATTTTTTTATAAATTAAATTCGGGGCATAGAAAACTAACCGTTAGTGTCGATTAAGAGAAGATTGAAATGATAGGAGGCAATGTAATCAAACTTCGAGAACAAATCAACACTAAAAATGTGAAAATATAGGAACTAGCGTGCGAATGTGAGTTTTGGAAGATAAAAAGTAAGGGAAAGTGAATGAGTTTGAAACTTTTAAACCTTTGACCTGAAAAATCGTCCAGTTCTTCACCCATTCAACGAAATTAGTTGAGCTCGCCTATCCACTCGGAGACACACCGAGTGTTCATTTTTCTTGCCAAATTGTATAGGACCTCCAGTTTGTGTGGGGGTCCCAACGACGGTCTCGATCGGGATCGTTGACATGGTTGGTGACTCGCCAGGAATTTTCTGGTCTCGTCGAGTTTTACAGACTCCAATTTGAAGATATCTTGAGTCAAATAGCGGATTAGGTCGGGCTCGCCGACTGGACCTGTTGCTCGCCACCCTGCATTTTTCGAACACTTTCAACACTTCAACCTGTACAAACAACAACACTATTATTTTACCAAAACACAAATAAAGCAATAAGCGGTTTTGAGTTGCCTCCCAAATAGAGTCTTGGTTAACGTCACGGCACGATGCAATTCCACCTTCAAACCACATTCTTTGTATTGACCATAGTGCCACTAGGCAACCCCCCTTTTTGTCTCGGAGTTAAGTGAGATGAAATCTGACCCATTTGGTTCTCCAACTGCTTGATTGATACATAATGGCAGGTAATGGTCTGGCTAAGTGTCGATGCGTCTTCTTTCATTTCTTTCAAGATCCTGTCTGACCCCTCAAATTTGTTGAGGATACGAGAAAGCATATCCTCATACCTACCACCCTCCGAATCCTTTGGCTTTTGGCGCTTATGGGGAGGTACATACATATCCTTCTCCCCATCCTTCTAATTAGGATTACGGTCTCTCCATTCATACTCTTTCCAACCTTCATCTCTAGCCCAACCCTAGTTACCACCCTTCCTTGGGTAGTTTGAATGATAACCACCGCCTTGGTTTGCTAGGAAGTTCACCTCCTCAATGTACAAAGCCTCAAACTTTGCCTCTTACGGATTTGCACACCCGATACCCATAACATTGACACCCCGAGTACCAACTCCCATGATATTTTTGGACAAAATGTCAAGTTGTGTCATGATCCTGGCCATGTTTTGTTCCCTCTGTTGATCTTTTTCCATCTGCTCCTTGGTCAATTTGAATGTAAGAGGGGAGACTTGGTCTTCACGGGTGTACCAAGCTTGATTTATCGTGGTCATGCCATCCAATAGCTGAGCTGCTATCACGTAAGGGTGTTGCATCAAACCTCCTGGAGAAAGTTGGTCAGCAACACCCTTGTTTACCGAATCTAGGCTCCGGTAGAAATACTACAGCAATACGTTCTCAGGCAAGCCATAGGTTGGGCATTGGAGCATCAACTTCTTGAATCGCAGCCAAGTCTCATGAATTGGCTTGCCCTCCAAATGCTTAAAGCTTTGAATACTGTCCCGAAGATTCATCATCTTCGAGGGAGGGAAAAGTCGCACATTAAATGCGGTGACCAACTCCTCCCACGAAGTGATTGAGCCGCGTGGCAATTTAGCTTGCCACTTGCATGCTTCTCCCATCAAATAGAATGGGAACAACCGTAAAAGAACCGACTCTTGGGATATATTCATGAAGGAGAATAGTCCGCACATATCCATGAAATTTCGAATGTGGTCATGAGGGTCTTCATGAGTCAATCCACTGAAAAACCCCTTTAGTGCAAGAGTTGTAACATAGTACTCGTGATATGGAATACAACATTCCCTTCGGCCGGAGGCAACCGAATGGCACCAATACCGCCCATAAGATGAAGGTGATTAGCATGAGGCTCATTTACTTCGTTAAGGTTTCCGATGTCGCCTTGATGGCCTACTTGACTGCCATTGCTGCCGTTCACACTCATACTTCCTCAATTATTCACACAACCAAACAAAACAAAAATAAAAATTAAGTAAGTAAACTACGACTAACAAAAGCAAAATTCGACTCAACTAGAAATTCTCAAGTAACACCACTCCCCGGCAGCGGTGCCATTTTGATGTTTGCGTAAACAAGACACAACTTCCAATTCAAGTGTCTACGATCATACAATAGTAATATAACCCAACCGAATGGGTTGGGGTCGAGTCCCAAAGGAGCGGATTCTGAGAATTAAGAGTTAAGCGCGAATATGCTAGAGTTAACCATAGCTAAAAAAAATCTCGAGTAAAAACATGATAAATCAAGGGGTGACACAAATGTCAATTATCAATTGGGGGATTTGTATTCAACTACTGAACAAAAAATAGTGAAAACAAAAAGATGCGAAGATAGGGAGACGGGATTCTTGGGATGTGATAGGAATATAGGATAAATTACACAATCGGGTAAATGCTATTGATAGTCAATTGCTGAACATTTGTAACTTGGCTAGAATTTAGTGGAGTAAATTCTCTCTCGATCAACTTACCCCAAATCAACTCGGTTTATCTCGAACACCGAATTGCCGCTTTTAAGCACAACCTCCGCCTTAGCTCATTCACTCTCTCGAGCTGAATGTGTGGGAAAAGGCCTAGAATTCACTTTCTCGAGCTGAACCAATGACGACCCAATAACCACTGGCTATCAATTTAGTAGTCTTAGTTTTAAAACCTCTCTCTCGAGCAAGTCAAAAACACTAAGATGAAATCATATTTTCAACTACAATCCTATTAAGTTCAAACACAATTACTAAACAAAATCACAATTAAACAACAAATAGACTAACAATAAGAAATACCGAACATGAAATTTAACCCATATTCACAAAATAACACCCCAAGAATTGGTGTTTTAGCTAGACATAGAAAAAAGGAAGAAAATGATACCAAATCGAAGTACCATCAACTGGGTATAATTTATATTCACTTCAAACGAGTCTTGGATGAAGAATCTTCAATACCCACTTCCAATTTCTTGGAATTAGAAGTCTTCAAATCTTCATAAACTAAGCAAAAATGTTCTCCACTTGAAAACTTGGAAAATAAAGATGTTGTCTCTGAAATTGCATACTAAGATAAAAATTTAAACTAGTACTTATAGTTGCATAAAAATGTGCTGCAAAGTATCACACGGTGCAGTTAGTCGGGATCGCCAATGCACTTGGTGATCCGCCATTTTGTCTGCTTCATCGCCTTTCAACTTTTGCCTTCAGCATCTTCGCGTTATGGATCATTGGGAGATATAATACTGCTTCACGGAATTGTTCGGCGATGAACAAAATGCTCCCTTTCATCGCCAACTTGATATTTTCCTTCAGGGCTCAACACACTTGAACTTTGGGCGAGGTTAAGGCATTTGGAAATTCTCCTAATGTATTATGCGATCCTCAGGCCTTCTTTTCATCGTCTTTTCAGCCGTTTTGTTCCTTTTTGCCAAGTAGTGTCCATGCTTTGTCTCAAATTCTAAATACCTGAAACTTAAGGATTTACGCCAGTTATTGATACTAAATATGCATTTCAGGACACTAATTCTATTAAAATGAAGCCCTAAATCAGTCCAAATTGTGGACTCATCAGTATCCCTTCCACAAAAATAACAGCAATTAGCAACTACTCATATCGTAAACTTTACTCTCAAAGCAATTAACATCATGATCACCAAACATGATTCAATCTCAAGCAATTTTATTGTATCCTATCAATTCCACAAGGATCTATTTATATCCATAATTATCCTGTCATGGCATAAACCCAATTACATCAATTTCATCTTTCTAGACAAGGGATAGGCATCGATACATGTAAATGCATCAAAAAGACATGTAATCCTATCAATTTTATCATAAACAATTATAATCCAATCATTTGGATCAGCATTCATCATAACCCAAAAACGTGAAAGAAACCCTAACTCAAATTTGGGAATTTAGACTTCACAATTGGAGAACTTAAGAGGCTCCATGGATGAAAAGCCATCATACCTTAATCACAAAGCCCACAAATGCTTGAGTATTGGGGACTTGAACTTGACCCTTGCTTCAACTATTCCTTCTTCTTCCACCTTCTAGAAAGAGAATATTTGAGAGAAGAACTTTGAGATTTCCTTTAGGATTTTGAGAGAATGACTTGAATGAGTAAATTTAGGGGTTAAAAATAATTATATATGTGTTCTACACTTGGATAAACTGACACCACATTGATTTAATTAAAATTGAAAAAGACCCACGCGCCCCTAAAAGTAATGGGGACCGACTCAAGAATAGGGGTTTCAGAATCCATATCCCACACCCTAAATATATGGTAAATACAAACCTTAGAAATCATCTATCTAGGTTTAAGATTAGAGGCAATTTGACGCTTAGGTATAGAATATCCCCCCTTCCACTCTAGGACAGGCTCATTTGGAAACTGAAACTTGACTGCATGGGTCGTACTATCAATAGAAGCATAACAAAAGTGCAACCAATCCATACCAAGAATAACATCAAAATCTAGCATATTAAGCTCTACCAAATCAACATGAGTAACTCGATGGTATAAGGAAACGTGACATCTTCTATAAACCCTCTTAGACACCACAGAATCACCAATAAGAGTAGAGACAAAAAAAGGTTCTAGCAATACATCGGGGAGCACATCAAACCTCATAGCCACATATTGTGTCTCAAAAAAAAATGTAGCACCGGGATCAAGTAAAGCATAACATAAAGTTGGAAAACTTTCAATATAATGGTAACCACGTTGGGAGAACCCTCTTCTTCATCTCTAATCTAGGGTGCATAGAATCGGTTTTTCATAGAAGCTATCACAGCCGAACCACTTGGACCGGATGAAGGGTAGGGTTGAGCCCTATGGAGACTATATCCATCATTCTTAGTAACAGAAGGTCAATTCCTTATCTTGTGATCCATCTACCCACAACCAAAGCAATCATTAGAACCCGCTAGACACTTACCCTCACGATTTCTTCCACAGTTAGCGTAAGTAAGCATCAAAGACCTACTACCATATCCTTGAGGTTTAGAGTTAGACACCCTTACAGTGTTAGACCTTGTAGGAACATTAGAAGAACCTTGCCCGGAGAACTTCTGCCGAAACCTTGAACAACCTTGTCCACCGGATATAGTATATAAAAAGATACCATCATCCATTCTTGCCCTCTTTGTCTCCTTAGATCTTTCCTTAAGCTTTTCCTCTTGAATTTGTTGGGCATGAACCATAAGACGAGAAATGTTCATGTCATGGACAAGCATAGAGGTACGACATTCTTTGACTACAATGTCGAACACACCCGACACAAACTTACTCATCTTAGACCTACGATCCGCCACTATAGAAAGAGCATATTTGGACAATTGAGTGAACCTAAAAGCATATTACATTTAACTCATATTTCCTATCTGAAGATTAATGAACTAAAGCACCTTGTCCTCTCTCATCTATAGAGGGAAGAATCTATGACGAATTGTTTTTTGAAAGATTCCCATTCTATAGGACCCGCTCTTTCTGGCCTTGCCTCTTGAATAAAATATGTGCAACCCCTTTTAGTTGAAAAGCGGCCAATTTTGCCTTCTCAAACAGAGTCACTCCCATGATAATAAGTACCTTGTAGACCTCATCGATGAACTCTTTGGGATCTTCCTCAACTTTAAAGCCATAAAACTCAAAAGGGTTCATCCTTGTAAAATCCTAAAAACTTGATGTCGACGTACACACATTTGGGTTCACGTGGACTACCATCTCTCTATTTGCTTAGGCCTTCACGGCTTGAGCCAACACTTGAAAGGCCGACCTAAACTCCATATTTGTTACATTCTCAGCCAAAGGGTCAATTAGATCTTGAGGAGGAGCTCTTGGGGTGGAACTTCTTGATCCACGTTGCCTTCCTTATTCCTTCTAGCATTAACCTTTCTAGTAGTCATATCCTAAAAACCATTGGGTAAAGATTAGGAGACACACTTTATAGAGTTAAACTCTATCGCACGACTTAGAGTTAAGAAAGAAGTGAAGTTTCCTAAGCATCTAGTATCCCCTCATTCATAAATGTGGCGCGCTTCACACTTATGAGAAGGACTCTACGTAATGTGGTTTGAGACATCCTAGAACCATTCTAACCTTCTGCTCTGATTACTAAGTTTGTCATGACCCAGGGGTACCCCCTAGATGTAACAAGGCATACAAGACCCTGAGAGGCCATCTACAAGCAACTTAGCATACCATAACATAAAGTAATAGAAATGATGCGGAAATTTAAAACATTTCCAATACAATGAAATTCTTTATAAAATGAAGCAGAAGTCTATTATAGTTTTTTCAAACCATCTAAAACATGAATATATGTGGGACACAGACCATACAATAGTTCATAGCATAAAATAAAAGTCATAAAGAAATGGTGGTCAAATCCTTGAATGTTATGATGACTCATCAATCTTCGATCCTTGCTCTACTATGATCCTAGAAACATGGGTGAGAGTCGATATCACCGGACCCTACATTTAGATAAGAAATCTAGGAAAGATTATGCGTTAGTATAATAATATACTAAATATTATAGCTTGAATAAACATCAAACATAAGCATAAGGGTTAGACAATATAAGTCATTAACAAAATTAATGCATATAAAACATCATAATAAAGGAGGAAGACTTCCTTAAGTAACCTCAACTTATCCTTAGTCAAGAGTTGGTTCATCCGCCTAAAGTCATACTTACATCATGGAAGGCAAGTCAAGAAACAATCCAAGCTATTCATTCGTCATAACATGCATGCTTTATTTTAAATATATAGGGATTTGCCTCTTTGCCTAGCTACAAAGCCTAATGGGTATTCACCTCTTACCTTACTTACTTTTGGATCATGAGTACTCGCCTCCATGAACAACATCATATGACACGGGTACTCACCTTCACATAATCTATAAGGATCATGGGTAGTCTCCTCCTTGTCAAATCATCATCATAGGAACGTTGAGAGTCGCCTCTTGTTAAATCTAAGGAGTATGGGAAATCACCGCATATCCTTCTCATATGGAGGTCAAGGGTAATCCCCTATAGGCTCATCAATTAATTAGTCTTTTAGTCTAGATTAGTTTTAGGTGATAAATTCTTTCAGTCTAGAATCATTCATGTGAGAAGACCTTTAACATTCATTCATTCATGCTTAAGTAATTCTTGTGGGAAGTATCCCTTCCACAACAATAACATCAATTATAAACTACTCATATCATAAGCTTTAATCTCAAAGAAATTGAACTCATGATCCCCAAACATGCTTCAATATGAAGCAATTCAAGTGTATCCTATTAACTCTACAAGGATATTTCTAAATTCATAATTCTCCTTTTATGGCATAAACCGAATTACATCAATTTCATCTTTCTAGACAAGGGATAGGCATGAATACACGTAAATTCATGCTAAATACATGTAATCCTATTAATTCAATCATAAAAAATTTATAATCCAATCATTTGGATCAACATTCATCATAACCCACAACATCGCAAGAAACTCTAACCAAAATTGGGGAATTTAAACTTCACAATTGGGGAATCTTAAGGGAATCCATGGATGAAAGAAATCCATGATGAAAAGCTATCATCCCTTAATCACAAAGCTAACAAATGCTTGATTATTAGGGATTTAAAAATGACCCTAGCTTCAACTCTTCCTTCTTCTTCCACCTTCTAGAGAGAGAATATTTGAGAGAAGAACTTTTGAGGTTTCTTTTAAGATTTTGAAAGAATGGTTGAATTTAGGAGTTAAAAGTACTTTCATAGGTATTCTAGACTTGGGTAAAACAACACCACACTGATTTATTTAAACCAGAAAAGACCCATGTGCCCCTAAATTCCATGACTGTACATCTGTCAAAATACACATAGTAAGGACTCGGCAAAGCCCCGAATCAACATAGAGCTCACCAACAACCGTTGAGTATCACGTGCTTATATATGGGAGATCTACTAGGTTAGTATCAGTACCTGTAACATGAAATGTAGTGTCCGCAATAATGGACATCAGTACAAAAGAATGTACTGAATATGTAAGGAGTATTAAAACCATATGTAAAATGAGAGCTCAAGTGAAACCAAATACAAATACATAAGGATAAGAGACAACTTGTGCTTATACTTGTGGAATTATGTATGTTACATTCATTTCTTTACTTTTCTATGTGTTATAATCTTTATAAGGCATATGATACAAATGACTAGCTGATCAGTGGTAGAAGAGGATTACCCAAGCTAGGCATTCTAACCCTTGGGATGCTGTCCTTGTAATTACACAAATAGCGATCGACCCATTCTAGGATTCTGCCCCTAAGCTACCACTCTTCTATACCAATTAGGATCGATCCATGCTAGGAATTTTCCCCTGCGCTGCCACCCTTCTATACCAATTGAGATCGACCCATGCTAGAAATTTTCCCCTGGGCTGCCACCCATAAAAATTACTTCACATAGTTTCTTTAATCTTTTAGATTGTTGTTTTCATGGTCATAATCATTTTTGAGATATGGAACTACGGACCAGTAGTAGGAGACATATGAATATGGACTTAAGATAATTACAATGACATGGGAAACAAATGTGACACCAACGCAATACTTAGGAGCTTATATGACTCAGTAATCATTTTGACATCTCAAATTTAAGAACATATCAAGTGAAAACATTTGACATTCAAAACAGATTTGAACTGTATATGATAGCCAAATACATACTATCCAATATCATATACAAAGCATACATGAACGTTGAACCAACGGAGCATGTGGGAAGATTCAACTTAGAGACGGATACATATTCCAAGTAAGTACATATAAAATGTACAATAGAGAAAGTAGGGATGTTGTGAGGTAACTGAAACGACCCCAAAAATGCCCGAAAATGTGCTTCGGAAACACCTATAATTGTAATTTCCATATATCTCAAAATCCGTTTTGTTTTTCGAAAATCCGACTTCATATTCTTGTTTAGGGGGTCAAATTGAGTGGGAAATGGGTCTAACCCAAATTTTAGAGCAACCGT
>JAJOOS010025554.1:0-28254 GCA_029582725.1 Solanum chiquidenum
TTGGGAGGCTTCTCTGTTTTGGCCCCCCCCCCCCCCTCAGTCCCTGAGTTGCTAGAGATTGAAGAAAATTTTGTAAATGCGCAAAGGGAGCTTATCAGATTGAAGACTATTAAGTAGATATTTGGTTATCAAGATTTGTTTTTCCAGGTAAAATAAGTGCTCATGTTTTCTCAATAACTGTTAATTTGGCAAGAGGTATGCGACTAACGTTAGTTGCATAGCTCTTGAAAGATTAAAAGATATTGAGAAAATAGGAGAACCTACTTTACCTGGAATCACAAATCTTGATAAACAAAGAGAAAGAAAAGCTTCATGCTCAAAATCCCTACCATTGTATATGAAAAAATTCTACCATCTACTTTGATTATTAGTCTTCAATCTGATAAGCTTCCTTCGCGCACTTTCAAGATTTTCTTCAATGTCTACCAACTCAGGGGATTGAAGGGGGAACAAAACAGAGTCACTCAAAACAGAGAAGCCTCCCAAAATCATCATATCTTCAAGCGTAATAGTAGCTTAACCCCACGAAAACACAAAAGTGTTATTCTTACAACACCACCTTTCTAACAACCCAAAAATCGATTTTTGATCCGTTTGGACTCTATAAATTAAACACTTGATAGCTCCATAAATCCCTACAACTTTTTATACATGGTGATGGATAGACTCAATCATTTGAACCCATTCTTTCCATTTTATTTGTTGATCCCTACATCCATTGCAACCATGAAAGGAGACTTTCAATAGCCACTCAGAGTCGGATGGAAAAGGAATTGAAGGATTTATACAAACATCACTCATTCACTATGATATACACAAATCATGCCAAATACTTGAGAAAGTTAGGGTTATCTTTCTCCCTCTCTAGATAATCTCCAATTCTCAAATCTTTGATTGATAACGAAGCAGTGGGTGCAGATCTCCATTTTGCCTCTCCCATTTCGGATTCATCAATAAGTGGGGTATTTAAGGTCAAATGTCTACTGGCTTCGATAGTTAGGGTATTTAGGGTTACAATTTAATGAGTTTCCATATAGGTATTTAGAATGAAAATTTTATGAGTTTTTTTTAGGCAGAAGAGCTTTTCAATGGAAATTTAAGAACTACCATAATATTATTTTTAGTTTTATTATTCAATTCTAATTAATTTTAAACATTCTAAAAAAAATAGTAGCGACATATTTGCCACCAATTATCATATAGGACTGGGACAATTATATACATCATAGATCACTATAACTGATATATTGTTTGACTATCAAATCTGAACCTTAGCACCACACAATTTATGAAGGGAAAGAAAAATATGTTGAGTTAATTGTGAATGTTTTCCTTTAATCTTGCTCCTTAATGATATAACACTAGTACTGAATTCATACTTCTTATAAAAGGAAAACATACTAGGGTTTGTTGATGACCAAGTATATAATTGATAGGCCACACAAACATTTAAGAAGTTACATGTTCATTTTTATCTTGGAATTGAGCTTAAAGCAGTAAGTTCCAATTCCTATTGAATTCCATATGTGTGGAATGAGTAAATGATGAGAAAGAATTGCGAGTCTCAATTGATGACACCAGCCATTGGGTAAGATTATAAAGTATTTGTTAGTAAAGAATAAGACTCGAGGATGAAATCGGAAGTGTAGTGAGGGGAATGTTGTTAGGTAGGAGAATAATTTAGAATTGCCTACAAAAAGAAATACAAATTGTCTTATGCAGTCTTACCCTACATTTCTATAGGAGGTTGTTTTCTTCACTCAAACCCCAACCTCCTCATCACGTGGAAGAAACTTGACTAAGCACACCAAGTATTCAATTACGTTACCGAAGCAAGTAATTAGATAATTTACACAATAATTTTTTTATTCTTCATTTATAATTATACAAAATCTTCCTTGTACTCTAATCATATTTAATAATATTATTAGTATCTTCCACATATAACAAATAATCTATATTTAGAAACAAAAAAGGTAATAGATATGAAGCTTAGTGAAATTAAAACATATTTAAGTTAACACATAGGAGTATATATCATGACAACTACTAATCAATGTGAATGGAACTTTCAATCACTTCAGATATTCACTAACACTCTGATGTTCCATATTATCCTTCATTTTAAGTGTTGAACACCCCTTTATTATATTTATGATCAGTATATTATTATCCTAAAGAAATCAAAAAGTAGAGAAATACCATAAAGACTATACAAGCAAAATAGAAAGAAGAGATTAGATATGGGCAACGTTTGAGCAAAAAATCTTCCATTAAAGCTCAACATCATTTTGTATCTAAAGTGACATATTTTATGGATAAAAATGAATTGGATTTTTAGATGTTCTTATCCACAAAAATGAAAGAGTACTCAAGGGTTCTTCCAAAACATCTTTTGAGTGCAATTTCTATAATGGACATCCCAATCAACAATAGATATTTTCTTAATCACACCCATAATTGGTTGTATGTCACCATTGGTTTCTGTTACATAAATCACATCCTATGCATTTCCTTTCACGAGTATAAGTTATTGTTGTTTGCACCAGAAGATCTTATGGGAGTTTGTTGAGGTATGTGTGTTGTTGTGTACCTTTAGGGCTTATGGGGTCTGATTAGGTTATTGTTTGATTATATAACTACGTATCTTCCGTTGATTTGTTAGTCAGCTATATAAATGGTTTAGACTTGACTATATATTGATCCATTTGGTTTTAGCCAGGTTGGATTATCCTCTTGTCTACTGTGAGTGTTGTGATGGTTACCGATGATGTATCTTCGGTTGGTTGACTTCCATAATGAACCCTTGTAGTGGATAGGTTATTTGAATAGCACCTCCAGTTATGTTCCTTCGTCTTTGTCTCTTGTTTATTCTATTCTTCTCCGTTGACTCTATTTACATTAATTGTGCAATATCTCTTCTTTAGCTTCTTATACTATACCTGCTTTCCTTTTCTAGAATTTATGCTTGATTTATCTTTTGAGCTCCTTCGGCCTATGTCTACTGAGTACCTCTTACTTGTATTCATACTACACTTCTACACCCTACATATCATAGTATGACTTCTTTCCATTAAGGTTTGCCTTATGTGGAGCAACTTTTTGATTCAGAGACTGCGGTGAACCTCTGAAATTTGGATTTGCTAATATCCCTCTATTTTAACTAGTAGTAGTCCTTATTTTGCTTTCACATATGGTTCGGTATATATTTTTATTTGTGTTGTACTCCTATTTTTATTAGAAGCTCGACTACCGAATGAAACGAAATCATTTGTCATATATTTTTGTCATCATTCCTTCTATTCACTCTATCATATTCTTGTAACGACCCTCACAATAAAATCTATTTTCTTGCATGCTTTAACTTCTTTGCCCCTACACATAGCTTCCTTGTAGTTTTGTGTCTTGCTGGGTTGAGTGGGATGCTTTCCGAGGTGGTCGAGAGAGTTTTAACCAAGTTTTTCCCTTTGTAAGGCTTTTTAAGCGACAGAGTCGACTTTAGTCAACATCCGCAGAATCTGATGTCGTATAAAATTTTTAAAAGCTCGGGAAAGTCCATATTGGTCTAGTAGAATGGTTGGTTCTGGGATTAAGGCCCTCGGCTTGAGTTCTTGCGGTTAGGCATTTCATCTTTAAAGTTTTGGCCAATGTTTGACTTCGGTCAATATTCTTGGTAAACACGCTCGGATGAGAATTTCATTAGTGTGGTAAGCTCTTAAATACCGAGTTTGTTCTAGAGTGACCTTTGGTTTGGATCTCGAGGTGTTCGGGATGAGTTTGTTGTTATACCCTATTTTAACTTACGTCAAATAGTGTACAACATATCAATGATTCCTAAATTATTTAACTTAAGGAGTTACCACCTAATTATTTTTAAGGTAAATTAGGACACTTAAATATTTATTTAAGTAATTCTAAAATTAACTCCAATTAATGGTCTACTTAACTTATGTGATTCTAAATAAGGGTTCCAGTTATCCTGAATGGACGAGATTAAGCATCATTTAACATCTATTAAATATGGTTACCAATAAAACTTAGGTTGACAAAAATATATGATTTGATTAAAAACATGGCAATGATAGTATCATAATTATAATAATAATGATGGATAAAATAATATTTTTCTTAATAACTTAGAAGCTCAATCAAATGTAATTTAAAGAAACGAGGGTCAAAAATTGGGTGTCAACAGTTTTCCCTCTTTGACCGGAGACAATTAAAGAGTTTTTGGGTAAAGAAGTTGATGTTGTTGCTCTTTTTCCCCGACCATCTGTCATGACCTGACTACCCGATTCATAATGGCACCTATTAAAATCCACCAGTAGATAAGAAGACCCATACCCAAAACAAGAAGTAGTGGGTATAAAAGTGGAACTGCTTAGAAAGTAATACTAACAATAAGAAAAGACAAAAACAAAAAGTAAATAAAAAGGAAACCCTACCCGAACCTGGAAGGCACGAGTACAGAGTTGTCTTACAGGATAAATACAAGTCCCAAAAGTGGATCACAACAAGCCATCTCAAAGGCAAAAGGCAAGCTAATATATGTACAAAAGGAAAAATGTTGGTCCACGATACTAAGTTCTAACCCTCGTCTCCGATATCCACAAGCTATAAAAGATGGCATGAATGATTACTGCTTGTAGCTGGTACTAGGACTTGCATAACGAAAAGATGCATAGTGTAACATAAGTACTAAAACAAGGTACTCAGTAAAGGGTAAAAACAATCACAAAAGATAGATTCTAGACACAAATAGAGGTCGAGGCGAATATGAAAAGAAAGTACACGAGCATACAATAGCAAATCTAAGTACTTCTACACTAAACTTAACTAGAGCCCATAAGCCTAGAAGGTACACTCTTGTGCAAGTTCAATAAACTCTGAACGAACCTCATAAGCCTGACATGTACAAATAATAGCTAAGTCCATAAAATAGAAGAATAACCAATATAAGAACTCCAAAACATCGCGTTCCAAGCCCAAGTAACCAAGAACTAGTAAAGTCCCAGTCCAGATAGGAAGAGTGGCAATCAACCCAACTAGTGAACTCCCAGCCCCGCTAGAAAAACAGACAATCAACCCAACCCGCCTAGCCATATAGTCAACTTCTAGGGGCGTAAGCCACCCAACTAGCAAGAGTGACTCGGCGGCGTGTCAACTCCATAGAGGATCTCATATATCTAGGTCGTCCAACCTGTCTACTCCTAAGGGTGTCAGCTGCCCAGGTAGCAAAAGGGCCAAAGGGAAATTCAGTCCAAAGAGAATCTCACGTAGGCTCCAAGCAATCGTGGATCAACATCCACACTCAATGATATCACAAAAGGCTCCAAGCTAGAAGCACTCCAATACAAAGAATGTATATAACCTCTAGTAATGTGTCAGAGTTGCAAAGGTAGGGAGAGTAGACAGAAAGGCTAACAACTTGGGAGAGAAGACAGACCTAAACTAACACTATTCTTCTGAGACCCAAGTCTGATGTTCTAGTCAAGAATGACCTATTACATCCGAACAATGTAAGAGACATACAAAATTCACAAGTTGCATTGGTCTAAGGAAACAGTAGTCTAACCTAGAATAAGCCCAAAACATGTTGAGAATGATCAAATATCCTCCTTAAAACGAATTAAAAGGGACAGTGGTCGTAGTTAATAAAAATCCAACGACAAGTCAGGGTCGAATCCCATAGGGATCGGTATATCGTAGAGAATTCTTTACAGGAAATTCAGATTGTGAAATTTCTCAATCCTTAAAGAAAGAATAGTTGGGTGGATAAATCCACCAATTCAATAAAAAGATTTGGTTATCAATTGTCACAGTTAAATAAAACTTCAGAGAATTTAAGAGTTAACTGTTACACCTCGAATTCGAGAAAGCCTAGGAAGGGGTCTAACAGACTTGTGAAGACCCAAAACTAGACCATGGGACCCTCCATAGAGCCCTAGATGGGTCATGAAGGGGACCACAACCCATTATGCTGCTCATGACAAGGAGGCAGAACCTGCCCCAAGAAGGCTTCCTCCCACGGACTCCTAAACGGGCCGTGAAGAGGGAGACGGGCTGTACAAGTGGTCGTGAAGGGGTCAAATTTAGTAGGGGTTATCCTCGAGCCAGTGGTCAAGGAAAATAGGAGTCAAAACGTCCCGTGAAGCTTCACACGGATTGTGAAGTCATTTGTGAAGGGTTCTTATTAGGCTTAGAGTTTAGGGTCAACTTCAAACAATCATATCTTTTAGCATAAAATTAATTAGGTGGCCCATGACCTAACAAAGTAAAGATCTTTGAGTCGTATTTCCAATGCCATCGAGTTTTCCTAAATCCAAAATTGGATTAAAAAGTTATGCCTGAAATAGTAGAGCCCTATCGGGCAAATATTCATCACAACCCATTTGACGGGCCATGGTAGTGCATGACGGGCCGTGAAGGCCTCCTTGATGCCTATCCGGCAATTTTCGATCAGACACTTCTGGGTTATTTCCCGAATTGTTTTAAATCAATACTGCTTTCCTTCTACCTAAAGCCCTATATAATGATATTAAACCCCCAAATCACCCAAACTCAATTCATTCTCTTAAATTCTCAAAAGATGATCAAGCTCTTCCTAACAAATATTTATCTCTCTAGAAGTTGAAGAAGAAAGCTAGGGTTTCAAGATCAAGCCTCCTAATCCTCCACTGCTACCACACTTTTGGTATTAAGTTATGATAGTTTTCATCCATGAAGCCCTTTCCTCCATGGAGTTCCCAAATTCTCCAATTTACAAAGTTAGAATTCCCCAATTGAGTTAGGGTTTTCTTCCATGTCATGGGTGCCTTTTAATGTTGATTTATCTGATTGATTTATGAACTTATATGCATGAATTGAAGTAATTGCATGTTTTTAAGTTGATTTCCCATGAACCGATGCATAACCCATGTATTCTAAGCTATGTTTATATAATGTGCCTCTTGAACTATGAAAGATGAGTTTATGAAAATATGCATGTCTTCTCTTTATGAAGTAGATGTAAATGAATTTGAAGATGTATTGACTTTGAAGACATGATGAAGCTTATGAATTATTGAATAGAATGCATGTTCATGGAAGTATGTTTATGACTCAAGAAATCTTATAGATGAGATTAGCTATATGTTCTATGACACATGACATGAATGCTATCTAGATTTGCCCCTAATGCTTTTCGGACTATTTCCTAAATTAGGTCTTGATTGGTATGGTATCCGGATATGCCATCAATGATTATAGGCCACGTTTCCAAAACTATTTCCATTAGTATTAGGGGTGTCTCTAGCGTGAAGTGGATGACTATGGGCCTTAAAAGCTATTATGGAAATATAATGGACAGTGAAAGGTTTTCTCACGCATGGTCTAAAGAGATATCCTATGATAAGGCGTGTGCAGATTACCCATATCTCTTAATGATAATTTAAGTCAAGAATTAGCAACTATTCCATGGGATATATGCTTAGCAGTGAGAGGATATTGAGATGGGAGCTCCACCGTGCTGAGGTCAGGTTTCTAGAAGCAATATCATATTCCCTTACCTATGTACCCCCATAGGATGATGGTCTAGATAGACATTAGCTAGCGGATCCACTTTAGCTCAACCATGGTCCTACCTTGGCAAGTAGGACAAGCCTTTTCGGTGTGGGAGACACTAGGGGATCATGTTATAGCTCAAATGGTCTTTATGTCGTCTAAGGCTAATTCCCACAATAATGAACTAAGGTTACTTCAAGAAGTATCTCAAATGTGTTCAAAGACGGTTTAACTTTCATTAACCATGTTTTACGACTCATGTTTTCTAACCCTCTTATCTTATGTTTTGACTTGGTCTTTGCATATCACGAAAAATGTCCTTTTTAGCATAATGTCATACTTTTATGCATGGCTATCATACTTAGTGCATTTTTGTACTAACTCATACTCTTGCCTACATTTTTCCGAATGTAGGGTCCGGCAATTCAGATTCCCACTTCCGTGGCTAGGGATCGCATATAGAATATTGAAGATTGGTGAATCCACATTTTCTGAGGACGAAGCCTTTAGTTCGTTATGCCTTTACTTTCAGTTTTTAAACTTGTTCTATGGGTTACACTCCGATTTATTCTTAAGTACTAGATGTCTTTCAGACGATGTTTATACTTCCCCTTTTTCAATATAAAACTTTTATATCTTGAAACTCTCTTTTAAATCTTTTATGCTCTATTAACTTGTATGATGAGGGCTAAGTCGCTTGTATGAGGCCTTTCGGGGTCTTATACATCATATTACGCCTAGGGTCTACCTTGGGTCATGACATTAACAAGAAATCTAGGGGTGCGGGGATGGGAAATCGATGTCATATATGGCTAATTTTGCTACTCTATAGTCCTGAACACTCATGAATAGGTTAAGTCATCTTCAATGACGCTAATTATCTTTCGATCTCAAAGAATCTACACATAAAATCTTCATCCGGCCTCATCTAAATGAGAATCTAAACAGTCCAATACTTTAATCTATTCTCTTTGTTGATGCATAAATAGGGAAAATATATCCGATCCACAACC
Source organism: Solanum chiquidenum (assembly GCA_029582725.1). Lineage (NCBI taxonomy): Eukaryota > Viridiplantae > Streptophyta > Magnoliopsida > Solanales > Solanaceae > Solanum > Solanum chiquidenum. The sequence continues at coordinate 8,556 of JAJOOS010025554.1, forward strand.
TCTATTTTCAAGTAAGTTACATAAATCACACCTAAATTTCTAGTATTGGATAACTACCCACTCTAATAAATCTCTTTCAAGCTACGACCAGAGATCGGAAGTATGAATTAAGTTAGAAAGCTTAGACCATAAATTAACCCCATGATAATTTGCCAAAATTCATGTATTAACATCTGGAAAAGGAAGCATGTCATAATACACACTACATTAAATCAACACCCAACCCCATAATTGCACCCCCTAGATCTTGGGATTTTATCCATCCATCACAAAAAGCAAAAAAAATAATATACCTTATATGGAAGCAACCATGGGTAACATGAAATTAAGCAATTGCAAGTAAACCCGCTATGGAATCAACTTCAATTTAACAAATTCAAAAGAAATGTTGACAAACCTCAAAAGCTAGAAAGTGTTCTTCACAAAGGTTAAGTGTTCTCTCAAAAATTAAAATATTTCTTAATCTTTCTAATTTTTAGAACTATGTCATGTCACTCTCATTCGAGCTATTTATAGTTTCCCAAAATTTAGCTCAAATCGTAATGCCTGTTTTATTAGGTGACATAAGTCACGCTCACCGAGCTCGTTCGCTGAATCTCCTCTTGTGCTTCACCTCGCCTTTTCATGTTTTAGGCTTCAGGTGCTTCACCTCGCGTTTTAATTGCATCGTCAGTTTTGGTGACATTCAACAACGTCGCATTTCTTCTTTGGCGTATCGCCTTCACTGTTGGAGTTAGGCGACCTTTTTCGATAGATATAAGTTTTGTGCACTGTCATTTTGGGCGAGGTCATGCTCACTAGGCAGTCGCCTTTCTCGTCTGGTGATCAACAATGTATAGTTTGCACTTCTTTCTTTGCATTTTTGGTCTTTCTTTCAAAGATCAATCTTTGCCTTATCCATTTTCTGTCATAGCTACCAATCATTAAAATATCATCAGAATAAGAAAAAATTAGGCATTGAGTACACTAATTAATTGTAACATCCCAAAAATTTCTAAGTTAAGATCCGAACTATTATTCATTTACATGTAGGGTCGTATCAAGTTATTCTTAAATTTCTCATATGTTTAAAGGTAAATTCTTTAGTATGGGAATGATTTTGGATATCAATTAAAGTCACTAGAATCTCCAAGTACAAAGTTGAGTTGAAAGTTTCCTTACCGATTAAGTTTTGATGTAAGATTCTACCTGGGTCAACTTCAAACCACCATTTCTCTTAGAATATAATGAGCTATGTGGCCCATAACCAATCAAATTAAAGGTATTTGAATCTTTTTTCCAATGACACCAATTTCACAACATTCTCGGTTTCGAGTAATATGTTATGACCATTTTAGTAACCGGATAGAGTGCAGTGACAAATTAACCAACGGGAAAACATTAAAAAGTGTCATTCTTGTCCTTTTACCTTTAAAAAACTCTACACGAATTTCTTGACTAATTATAGACCCAAAACAATTCGATTTTAATTTCTTAATCCATCATTCTCTTCTCTCTCAAACCCTAAGGCAAAATCCTAAGGAAAAATCAAAGAAAGAGACTCCATTTAAGATTCTGTCAATCATTTTCAAGATTCTTTCAGTCTTTTTCAAGATTATGTTTCAAGGTAGTTCTTTCTCCAAGAATTTCATTCTTTCCAACTCAAATTCATCCATACAATTATGAATCACTAATGAAAATCATAATTCTTTGCCATAGAGATTTCAAAAAATTAATTTAAGAATCTCAAGAAATGTTTTTTTGTTGTTTACCTACAAGCTAGGGTTTCCAGGCTTCTAATCAAGTTCTTATTCGAGTTTCTTCAAGAAACTTGTTCTTCCAGGTATGTAGTACTATCATACTATTGGACTAGTTTGTCTCACGCCCTACATATACTTTTAAATCAGTAAAAGAGAAATCTAGGACTCTAACCCTAGATTTGAGTATTCTTGAAATGAGTTGTTTTTGAGTTCTCGAGTTCCTATTTATTTTTGAAATTCTATTCGTAATTATTGAATTGCTATGTGTTATGTAGTAAGATTCTTGAGTTGATTCGTTCATGTCTATATTTCAGTAGGAACCCTATGAATTGAGTATTCTTGAGATGAGTAGTGTCTTTGAGTTCTTACATTCTTGATTTCTGAGTACTGAGTTTCCATATTGCTATTAAGACCCCTGGGTTGAGTCGTTCATGTCCATAATTCTGCATGAACCCTATAAATTGAGTTATAAATTTGATAAACTTTTTAAATCCAACTTTTGAGTTTTAAAATGAGTTGTTTAGAAAGTAAATATGAATTTTGAGAAAGAGTTTTTAAAAAACATGATTAGTATGACAGTCGAGTATGTCATCAATATTTAAGTAGTATGGTTTCTAGATATACCATCAATATTTATGCTGTATGACTTCACGAGTCATCAATGATCATATCACAATATGATTTTTATATGTTTTTGGGAAAAAAGTTTTCATGTATGAATTGAGTAAGAATATAAGGGAACTAAGTATTTCCAAAGATATCAGGTTTTACATTGATAAAAGAGAATTTGATTTCTAAATGAGTTATGAGTTCAAAGATATTTCAAGAGCAGTTACCTATTTTAAGAAGATAGTTTGAGCATTATCTCAAACCAGAGGAAGAGTATGTTTTTAGACATTGAACATGAGTATATTACTGGGAGTAGTATTGATCACTAATATGGGGATACGTTAAGATAACTTATATTCCTCATAAACCATGTATGCAAATATGGGTACAAAATCATACTTTTTAGATGAATCCTTAGTGCCTTCGGACAGATCTTAGTGGATCCACTTAGTTGAGGTGTTCTATACCCCGTCAAGGGATAGGACAGTGCTAGAAGCGTATGCGAGATGTTGTATCATCAGGTATCTCATAATGATGGTTGTCAGTTAGAGAATCTCCCAAATAGAGTTAATAGTGTATTTTTATTATATCACTTAATATGTTGAGTTCAGAGATGAGTATGTATTATTGTAAAGTTTTAATGATTTCACTCCTTTATTTCTTTACATTCAGTTTAGTATATATTTATATCTATTGCTATCTTTTCATTTAGTTATTTGTTATTCAGCTTACTCATACATTCAATGTACTGATGTCATTCGACCTGCATCTTTTAATGATGCAAATACTGGTTCTTAGGATCCTTAACAAAAGTCCATTGAGATCACTTCATCTACTCATCAGCTTTTGAGTAAGACTTCATTACTTCTGGAGGACTCCTATTTTATGAGTTCCTAGTAGTAGTTCCCTTGAGGAGTCGTGTTTCTTGTCCCAACACTTATCTTTGTATAGTAGAGGCTTCATTGATGAAAAACTTGGTGTCAGAGCATAGGGTTCAAGTGTCCTAGGGTGTCTATGAAGTCTTGTCAGTAGGATCTTTTTTATGGTTGTGAGGGACTCACTTCTATAAATGAGGAACTACGAACATTCAAGTAAAGTTTCCCTTCTTTGATACTCTAAATTGTGCAATAGAACTGTGTCATGAGAAACTTATTCAAAACTCATGCATTTTTTAGATCCATTCGACTACTCCTCATACTCAAGGTAGTTGTAAAGCAATACTAGATCTTTAACGATGAGTTACTCTCATGAAGAGTCTTGAGAAAGTCATAAGACTGCAGAGGAGCTTGATAGAAGCTCCTGAGTGAGCTTAAGTGTTGAGTTTCAAAAGAATGCACTCCCATTCATGTGAATCGTGTGTTCGAGCTAAAAGCAAGATGTACTCCCAAACTCTCTTCTTTAAACTTTTTTTGCGGTGAAACCCTTATGAGGAAGTGTGTTTTAGATCTTGCTTAATATTATCACCCAAAAAGATAGTATGAATTTCAAGGTTATAAGAAGTAGTAGTAAAAGTTCCCAAAGTTAGAAGAATGCATGCAGATGTTCAGTAATCTAAGAGAGGGAGATAGTGATGAGGCGAGTTATGTTATTATAGTCAAGCACCTAGTAATGTCTTTGATGATGAGTTTTCCGTTGTGGATGGGCTAAGAAGTAATGATTTTATGTAGATTTTGTGATAGAAGGCAAAGGAATAATTACTAGTCAGGATGAGTTAGAATATACTTTAACCAGAAGAAAGCTTATGTCAATGTAACATTGTGTTAGTGAAGGTGAAGTATAGGTGTGGAATAAAAAAATAGTATATTCATGAGGTGATAGCACTAAACTAGGCTTATGATTCTAAGGGGAAGCCCATAATATTCAGAGGGCTACAGAACTAATTAGGCAATAATGTATAGCGAATGGTAAGTAGTTCTTAAGTTGTGAAAGGAAGTGTAACTGTAAATTGTAAGTATGAAGACTGAGAGGTAAAGATTGACTACTTGTATGAGGTTTTAGTGGGTGGGTGTTTCTTAATTTGTATCTATTAGTTGTAAGTTAGTATAGTAAGCGAGCAATCATATTGATATCCGGGTTTAGTAATAAACACTAAGCTTGAATCTAAGATGAGCATTGGATAAAAGGAATGGAAACATGAGGGTGATGATGTTAGTCTTGAGATCTTATCTGGTAGACTTGACATAGAGTATGTGAGGAATGAGATGTTAGCGGCAATGAATATGAGTGGTACTAGTGAGAGATCCTAATTTTTAGATAAGGGCAGTAAAGTGTGTCTATGTCATAAGAGTGACAAGAGCATTAAGAGGTGTACCCGAGATTGTATATAATCAGACGAGGTTCCAGTTAAGTTAATGATTTTCCATGGGTGCCTAGATACTATATTTGACCTGTCAATGTAGAATAGGCTGATGTAAGCATTATTTTATTTTTCCATAAAATTTAGATGAAGCGGTCTTATAAGCCAATAAGACGAGGCTAGCATCTTAGAAAGAGGTCTTAGAAGAATTCCTAGTACCTGCTTATGGAGAGTTCAGTACCCATCAGATAAGTTTTCCATGGTCATTACAGTAAAGGGAATGTATACTAGTTTAGAGATAATGGAATAAATCCATAGCTTTAAAGTGTCAGCCTCAGACCTAAGCGGCAGATGATAAGATGAGAAACCAATTCAAGTCTTAAGGATGATATAGTGATGTTTTTTCAAATGAGTTTTAGAGGTACATCAATCCATTCATACTCTAGCGTATTCCTCAGATTTTAGTTATTACAACATCATAATGATGTTTCTTATATCATAATTGTGTCTATGACCTATGCTTATACACTACAGAGAGATTCACATATATGCGCAGTTTTCAGAATGAGGGGCAAAGACTTTAGCCCATCAAAAGTCACAAAGATAGAAAAATTAACTCTCTTCCCTTCAATCCTCAGCTTAACCATCATTCGAGGATGAATGATCCCAAGGGAGAGATATTGTAACACCCCAAAAAATTCTAAGTTAAGATCTGAACAATTCTTCATTCACATGTAGGGTCCTATCGGGTGATTCTTAAATTGCCCATATATTTAAAGGTAAATTCTTTAGTGTGGGAATGATTTTGGATATCCATTAAGGTCATTAGAATCTCCCAGTACAAAGTTGTGTCGAAGTTTCCTTAACGATTATGTTTTGATGTAAGATTCTACCTGGATCATCTTCAAACGACCATATCTCTTAGAATATAAAGAGTTACGTGGCCCATAACCTATCAAATTAAAGGTATTTGAATCTTCTTTCCAACTCAACAAATTTTGCAACAATCCCAGTTTCGAGTAAACCGTTATGACCATTTTAGTAACTTGATACAGTGTAGTGACGAATTAGTCGACGGGGAAACATTAAAAAGGGTTACTTTTGTATTTTTCCTCAAAGAATACCTTAAACTAATTTCTTGACTAATTATAGACCCAAAACAATCAGATTTTCATCTCTTAATCCATCATTTTCTTCTCTCTCAAACCCTAAGAAAAAATCAAAGTTGAAGACTCCATTGAAGATTTTTTCAATCTTTTTAAAGATTTTTCTTCAAGGTAAGTCTTTTTCCATGATTTCCATTCTTTGAAACTCAAATTCCTCCATATAGTTATGAATCACGGCTGAAAATCATAATTCTTGGCCATAGAGTTTCAAGAAACTAATTCAAGAAATCTCAAGAAAGGTTTTCTTGATTTTTCTCCTTTAAGCTAGGGTTTCAAGGCTTCTAATCAAGTTATTCTTCAAGATTTCAAAATACTTCAAGAACCTTGTTCTTCTAGGTCTGTAAGGCAATCATAGTGTTGGACTAGATCGTCCTCACGCCATACATCTACTTTGAAATAAGTAAAAGAGTAATCTAGGATTCTATTACTATATTTGAGTATTTTTGAGATAAGTTGATTTTATGTTCTTGAGTTCCTGATTCTGTTTAAAATTCTATTCCTAATTATTTAATTGTTATATGTTATGCATTAAGATTCTTGAGTTGATTTGTTCATGTCAATATTTAAGCATGAACTCATGAATTGAGTATTTTTGAGATTAGTAGTATCGTTGAGTTCTAAGTTCTGAGTTCTTGAGTTCATAGTACTGAGTTCTTGAGTTCATAGTACTGAGTTTCCATATTGCAATTAAGATCCCTAAGTTGAGTCGTTCATATCCATAATTCTGCATGAATCCTATGAATGAGTTATAAATTTTGAGAAGCTTTTTAAAGCAAACATTTGAGTTTTAAACTGAGTTTCTAAGAAAGTAAAGATGAGTTTTGAGAAAAATTAGTATGACATTCGAGTATGCCATCAATGTTTAAGCAGTATGGTATCTAGATATACCATCAATGTTTATACAGTATGACTTCCCGAGCCATGAATCACCTTATCATAATATGATTTTGATATATTTTTAGGAAAGAGTTTTCATGTATGAATTGAGAGTGTAAGGGAACTAAGTATTTCCTAATTTATCAGTTTTTACATTGATAAAAGAGAAACTTTGATTTCTAATTGAGTTATGAGTTCAAAGATATTTCAAAAGCAGTTACCTTTTTTAAGGGGATAGCTTAAGCAATTATCTCAAACCAGAGGAAGAGTATGTTTTTAAACATTGAGCATGAGTATATATTTTTGGGAGTAGTATTGAACTTCGATATGAGAATGAGTTCAAACAACTTACATTCCTCATAAACCATGTATGCCAACATGGGTAGAGGATCCTACTTGTTTGACGAATCCTAAGTGCCTCCGAGCAAAGCTTAGTGGATCCAGTTAGTTGAGGTATTGTATACCGCAACAAGGTATAGGGAAGTTCTAGAAGCTTGCGTGAGACTGTCACGACCCAATCCTATACCCTAGATGTGGCCGGAACTCAAGAACCATTGTTGATCCCCAAGTGAACCCTCATCTTGGCTGACTACAAGCAGAAGACTAACTCAAGCATACATAAGCATCAAATTGAAAGAAACGTTAAAATAGCTTACTAAATCTCAATTTTTTTCTAAAGTATCATAGGTTTAAATAAAACATCTGAAAGACTCTCTAAAACTGTCTATCTATGAGCCTCTAACGTATACAAGGATGAATTATGGGAAAAGACCCACAAATCCTCAAAAGAACTACTACAAACAACTCATAAAATTGGAATATTCCAAAAGGAATGCGGTCTCACTCATAAGAAGACGAGCTGATGAAGTGATCTCAACTAACTCTTGTTGAGGATCCTAAGAACCTATATGTGCATCATTAAAAGATGCAGGTCGAGTTACCTCAGTAAATTGAATGCACGAGTATGTAGTATAGCTGAATAAAAAACAACTGAAAGAAAGGACTGCAATAGATAATAATGTATTCAAACTATATGCAAAGAAATAAAGCAGTTGAATCATTTAAAGCTTTACAAAATACGTTCTCAGTTTTGAACTCAAAATAATAAGTCATATATAAAAATACACTTTAACTCTATTAGGAGATTCTCTAACCAACAACCATCACTATGAGCTAAATGATGATACATCATCTCTCCCACGCTGCCAGAACTGTCTTATGCCTTGCTAGGATATATGACACCTCAACTAAGTGGATCCACTAAGCTCTGCCCGAAGACACTTAGGATTCATCTAAAAGGTATGATCTTTTACCCATGTTGGCATACATGGTTTATGAGGAATGTGAGTTACTTGAACTCATCTCCATATTGGTGCCCAATACTACTCCCAATAATATATACTCATGCTCAATGATTAACAATACATACTCTTCCTCTGGTTTTAGATAATTGTGCAAACTATCCTCTTAAAAGAGGTAACTGCTCTTGAAATATCTTTGAACTCATAACTCATTTAGAAATAAATGATTCTCTTTTATCAATGTAAAAACTGATACATTTGGGAATACTTAGTTCCCTTATACTCTGTAACACCTCAGATCTCATAACGAAGAAAATCTTAGTTTTCAGATAATCTGGTGTCAGTACCAATTGAACCACCCACGGACCGTAGGTAGGCTTCCGTCGTTAAGGCCCAAGTTTTAATAGTCTATGATCCCACCCACGGTCGACTAGTTCGGTCTGTGGTTGGACCTATGGACCTGTCAAGACGTGGGGGTACCCCTAGATGTAACACGACGTACTCGACCCTGAAGGGGTCTAATACAAGCCCTTAGCATCATAACATAGGTAATAGAAAAGTATGGAAAATTTAAAACCTCTTTAAGACCATACATTCGAAAACATTTTCATAAGCAAGGGGAAGTCCTTACTAAAACCTTTGTCTCAAACCATCTAGCATATCTCTTGAATAAAACTCTTGGGACGTAGCCCATACAAAGTCTAAAAACATAAAGAAATGACATAAAGGAAATAAGGGTTTGTACTCGAAGCTATGAGGACTCACCAAGTCTTCAACTCTTCTAGATCCTTGGAAACCTAGTCTTCAAAGCAACTAAATCTCCTCAACCCTACATTTGATTAGAATGTATGCAATATGCGTTAGTACAAAATGTACCAAGTATGAAAGCTATCACAACATCATAAGAGCATCTCAAATGGTTAGTCAACATACGACATAAGCATAAGAGATAATAACATATTCATAACATAATCATCATAGTCATAGCATGATCATCATAGTAATAGCATGGTCTCCAACATAAGCTCCATATAAACATAAGTCAACATAAGACATAGTTAATGAGAATATGAGACAAATCATAATCATATAAGAATAATAGAATCTTGGTCATCTTTACCATAATAGCACCATTCTCAAGTAACCTCAAAAGCATACAAGTGCAAAGCAAGAATAACATCCCATACTACTACCCAAGCCAGGTATCCCTTTTTGGTCATATTAATCATAGTCTATATGCATTGTTAATTCATAAGTCTTTCTACCATAAGGGAATTATACTTCTAAGTAACCTCAAGACACACTTGTGCAATGCATGAAATGCATCCCATACTACCCTTCACACTAAGCATAGCCTTGAAGTCATCTTAGTCATATTCACCATCCTTTTGGTCTTACTATTAGCTTACTTCATATAGACAAGGGAAGTACCACCTTAGTAAATCATATCTTGGAAGGCAACTATGACAACAACCCAAGCTAAGTCATACTACATAAGGTAACCCTTCACAACTAGCCTCAAGTCATACTTGTGCCATGTATGGATAGCATCCCATACTACTACCCACACTAAGTACTCCTTTAGACTATCATGAATTTTCACTAGTTGGGGACTAATCCCTCTATTATATTTATCTCTTCAAGGCTACCAAGGAATAAATAGGCTAGACCATGCTATATCATACTAACATAACTAGGTTAAGTTAAGCTAACTTCGTTGGAAGATACACTATAATGCAAGTCCAAGCTACTCTAGTATATCATGCTACCCTTACAAGTATATCATAGTACAAATGCAAGCTATCCTTAGGAGAGTATGATTCTCAATCCTGAGATATCCTTAGGAGAGTATGAGTCCTCAGTTCCAAGCTACCATGACTAACCTAATTCAAGGTACCCTTGACATGGATCTTACAATGCAAGGTCAAGAGATCCTTAGGAAAGTATGGATCCTCAATCCTAAGCTACCTTTAGGAGAGTATAAGTCCTCTATCCCAAAGTAAGCATGAAATCGTCTTGTCTTGTCCAAACCAAGTCAAGCTACCATGAAGGCATCCTAACAATGCTAGTTCAAGCTACCCATAGGAGAATGCAAAACTTTAATCCTAGGCTACCAGGACTACTACTAACTCTTTCTACCATTACATGCATTCTATAATGCTATGTCAAGCTATCCCCTAGGAGAGTATATATCCTCCATTCCAAGCTATCAACCTTGGTCTTATCCTACTAAGCCAAGCTATACAGGAAGGGAACATATGTCACAACTTCAAGCTATTCTAGTCTAACATTCTTTGATTCATTTTAGGTTATTAAGCAAACGTAGAATCCTTCTATGTGAGAGAACCCTTGGATCTCCTAGCAATTCATGCCTAAGTGTGTAAGAGAAAGAAATTACACAACAAGATCACATCATGTTGACTTTACCCCCAAATACCTAAAAATGATGGCTACAAGCCCTAATTTCAAGCTTAGCTTCATTATATCATGATCTATGTCTAAATTACAAGATATTGAATCACATTCTTTACTACTAAGTGATTCTAGTCATAATTGATTAATAAAGGTTCAATTCTAAATTTACAAGTCAAGATTCTTCTTATTCAATAAAGTCTAGTTCAATTAATGATTAGATGATCCTAACTATGATCAATTAGCATACGAGACATTGATTTAGGAAGATCACCTTTGAACCTTAAACTTTGCCTCTAATGGCATAAACCCACAAAGATCACATTCATCAATTTAGATTAGGGTTTACCATACAAATCACATGAACTCATCATAAAATCACTAAACAAAGCTAAATCAATCATAATTGGGTGATATCCACTAGATTGGAATCACACCCAAACCCTACCCACAATGCAAGCACAACCCTAGCTAGAATTGGGATTTTGATTTCACAAGTGGGGAAACTATGGGGGATCTATGGGTGGAATAATCCATAGATGATTAAGATTCACATACCTTCAATCAAATCCCTAAATAAAGCTTTAATCCATGGAGAAAACTCGACGTAGGTGTTGCCTCTCTTCTACTTATTCTTTGCTCCTTGAGAGAGAATATTTGGAGAGTGATTTGGGAGATCTAAGATGAATGAATTAACGAGTTAGTTTAGGTCCTATTAAGCTTATATCGGAGGTAAATTAACTAATTGACCGACCTCCCTAATCCCCTAATTAATACCTAACTTAATTCCCAAACTCCCAACTTAAAACTAAAACTCTAAAACTGGAAGCATCTATGCCCACCCATCCACGGACCGTGGATGGGTCTACGGACCGTACTGCACCCTCGTGGTTTGCACCCGAGGCTTCCCTTGGCAGGCCTTAATAGGCCTTGACCTACGCTCATCACCTACGGGGCATGGATTGATCTACTCGCCGTAGATGGCCATCTGTATGTAACATCTCGCAAATTGAAATAACTAGGAAGAAGTCTCTTGAATTGGAAATAGTGATTTTTGGAAAATATATAAAAATCTTGAAAATTTGTCAAGTATGTTAAGTTGAGTTTTTGGTCAACTTCAAACTATCGTAACTCCTATATCAGGATGAGTTAAGTGTGTTTCCAAATATTTTAGAAAAGATATTGGAATGATCTTTCCAACGCCGCTGCGTTTGCGTGATTCCAAGTTCATATGAGTGAGTTATGCCCTTATGAAGTTAGGCTGTTTGAATAAGGAAAGTTTTATTCGGATTTTTGAAGAGTAATTTAGACTTTTCCTTACCTAATTATTCTAATTCGTTTTTAGGAGTTAATTGGGGTAAAAATCAGATTTTAGTCAGTTTAGAAAAGTTGAAGTTTCATGCTAGGGCTTGAAGAAAAGAGAAAAGAAGAGAAAGGAGAAGAAAAGCTCAAGATTCACCAAGATCGTGCGATTTGGTTGTGGATTTCGCGAAGGAATTAATCCTACAAGGTATGTGAGGCTTTCATAACGTTGGGTTCATTCACCCACGTTCCAAACATGCTTATTTCAGCCTGAATTCGTCCTAAAAGAGTTTGAAAGTTGATGTTCTTGATATGTATTCTTGAATTTGATATTGTTCTTGAGTTAGGCTGAAATTGAGAAGTTTCTGATATCATTACGTCAAATTATTGAGTTGGTTGAAGTTAGTTTCTTAGGTACATTTGTTGGGTATCTGTATCTAAAAAGAATTTGGGAAAAGAAACCAACTTTGGGCGAATTGGGGCTGAAAAATGAAAAAGAAATTTAGTCGGGCAACTCTGGGCACTGGCTACGCGTCGGGGACCTGCTCTCTTGATTTGGAAAAAATGCTTTCGTGGAGCGGAGTGGTCACGGATCGTTCTTCCCCAAAAAGTATTTTCGTGACCAAAAATTTGAATATCTCTCCGTATCACGGACCAACCCTCAGACAGTGATATTTTGATCTTTTCTCATGTTTAGCTATCTAAAAACACTCCTAAACATCATGAGATCTTTCCTATCATAAATCACAATCCTTGAATCCATAATTCAATTCAAGGAAAGCTAAGAGTCAAGTCTAGAAGTTAAGAAGTAAGTCAGGAGAAGTTCATTAAAGTTTTTCAAAAGTATTTCACAAACGTTTTAACTTTGTTTTAAGACTTAAGTTTTGAGTTAAGCAAAGAGTAAAGAGTTGAGTTCATTTCTCAAAAAGCTATAAGGGAACTAAGTATTCCCAAGAGTTTAAAATGTTATTACATTTGACCAAGAAAGGGAACATCGATTCCAAGATAGCTTTAAGCTAAGTTTTGAGTAATTATCTCAAACCAAAGAAAGAAGTTTGTTTTAAAAACATATGAGCTAAGTATATTTTGGGAGTAGTATTGAGCACGGATATAGGGATGAGAGTTCATATTAACTCAAGTCTCCATAAACCATGTAGCAATCATGGATAGTAAAGGATCATACTTTTTAGATGACTCCCTAAGATGCTTTTAACATAGACTAGTGGATCCACTTAGTTAAGCGTTCTATCTGACGGCAAAGTATAGGACAGTTCTGGCAGCGTGGGCAAGACGATGTATCTCCACTTAGGCTCATAGTGGTGGTTGCCGATTAGAGAAACTCCCACAGAAACTATATGAGTAAAGTAGAGTTTGTTATTGCATTTCTTTAATGAACTAAGTTATTTTCCAATGTTTTTCAAGCTTTCTGTATATTGTATATGTTTATTGCTTATATTGAGTTAAGTTATTCAGGAGTTGAGTAAAGCTAAGGTAAGTGTTCCTTTCAGATCCTTTTCAAGCTTAAGTTGTGTTTAGCATTCCAACTCCCATACTAGTACATTCAATGTACTGATACCAGTTGGCCTGCATCATCTTATGATGCAGATGCAGGTAACCAGTGTCAGTACCCCGCACCTCATTGATCAGGTTGAGCACTCAAAGCCAGTTGGTGAGACTCTTTGTATTCTGGAGGACTTTTTTAACATTTGCTTTCTAGTTTTCAGTTGTTAGGATGATCGGGGGTCCTATCCCGACATCCCTATTTGTTTTAGAGGCTTCATAGACAGTCAGTTAGTAGTTCAGTTGTCTTTACATTTTCATTTCATATGCTAAGACTTGAGTTGCCATTTTGTCCAAGTTGAATGTTTGATTTTAAGCTATATCAGTATTTTATTATTCAAGTGAGTATAGTGCTATTGATCATTATAAATATGCAAAGAGTCTTCCGCTGAGTAAGTAAGCCAGGCAGAGTGTTCACTTGAGGCCAGCAATGTTTTCGAGTGCCAGCCATGTCTGGGGTGTAGGCTCGGGGGGTGACACCATAGGTCACATATTTGACAGTTTTGGGGACTCTTTTTTGGGGAGGGGGGGCCCTCAAGGACCCCTTGGGTGGTCCTCGGAGGGTCGTTCCCAAACGTTTAACCCCTAAAACCCCTATTCTAAGTACATGAATAATTTCTTTTTATTTTAATCCTCATACGACACTCTAAAACTCTTGTGAATGGCTCTAGAACTCACTAGGTCAACTCACTAATTTATGGGGTGTGACAGAATCGTAGGTGAGGATCAACATCCAGATAGAGGGAAATTGTTGTTGGGTAAAATTCAAACGGTAATAATTCTTAGCACAAAAGGAATTAGGTGGCCCATGACCTATCAAATGAACGATAATTGAATCCTCTTTCCAACGCCACCGAGTTTTCTAAAATCTCATCTCGGAGTAAAAAGTTATGCTCCTTTTAGTAAAGCCCTGTCGGGCAATTCATGAACAACAAACCCAAACGACGGCCTGTAGTCCAAATGACGGACCGTCGTTCCCTCCATGGATGGGCTTTTTCAGAATTAAGTTAGGGTCATTTTGGTCCTTTCCACTATGCGTTGGGCACCTAAATTATGTTTTTAACCCCTAAACTATGTCGTCTTACTCAAATTAAGCCTAATAACCTAGTCAAAACATAACCAAAACCTTATTCACTAAAAAATCATCAAACTAGAGCAAAAAGGGAAGAAACAATCGACCAAGCCCTCTCCAAGAACGCAATAAGTATTCTTCAGTTCAAGCCCCGTAATCGAAAGATTTCTCCTTGAATTTTGTCACCAGGTATGTGGAATTTCACTAGTGGGTTCCTTTCACCCATTAGGTCCCTAGAATTTAGTCACATTCTTGATTCCTATATCTTGCTTGGACCTAGGGTTTCTAAAACCTTAGATATTAGTTGTGATTTAGCTATTAGAGTATTCAAAATCATATTATCATGTTTTCATGGAATCTTTGCTTAGCTCTTTGCATGAAACTTAGAACCCTAGTTGTGTAGATTCTCGTAGTTCTTGAATTACACATGCTAGGCCAGTTAAACAAATATAAATGCTTTAGTTTTGAAATGTCACATTATCAGTATATAATTGTTACATTCTCAGATTTGCATGTCAGTATTTTGAGCTATTTAGTATTTTAGAATTTTAGTTATGTGTGTTAGATATACATATTCAGCTTGGAGTATGCTTAGCACCGAATGGACTACAGTTTCAGTGTACCCTCAAAGTCCCAGAACTATGTGCCCCCGTAGGTTTATCAGCCCCATCTGTTGGGCATGCACTTTAATGATCACGAGAAGCATTTGACGATTGTGCTCCAGACATTGATAGATTAATGGCTTTATGACAAGTTCTAAAAGATACGATTTGAACACATGCGTCATCATGTCCATAAAAGTGGCATAGACATTAATCAACCCAAAAGAAATCAATAGGAACTCATAGTGGCCATATTGTTTTCCACTGTCTTTCAAGCTTTCTTTATATTGCATACATTTATTGCTTATATGAAGTTAAGTTATTCAGGAGTTGAGTAAAGTTAAGGTAAGTGTTCCTTTAAGATCCTTTTCAAGCTTAAATTGTGTTTAGCATTCCAACTCACATACTCGTACATTTAATGTACTGATGTCAGTTGGCCTGCATCGTCTTATGATGCAGATGCAGGTAACCAGTGTCAGCATCCAGCGCCTCGTTGATCAGGTTGACCACTCAGAGCCAGTTGGTGAGCCTCCTTACATTTCAGAGGACTCTTTTAACATTTGCTTTCTAGTTTTCAATTGTTAGGATAATCGGGGGTCTTGTCTCGACATCCCTATTTGTTTTAGAGGCTTCATAGACAATCAGTTAGTAGTTCAGTTGTCTTTACATTTTCATTTCATATGCTAAGACTTGAGTTGCCATTTTGGCCAGGTTGAATGTTTGACTTTTAAGCATTCTCAATATTTTATTATTCAAGTGAGTATAGTGCTATTGATCATTGTAAATATGCAAAGAGTCTTTCGCTGAGTAAGTAAGCCAGGCAGAGTGTTCACTTGCGGCCAGTAATGGTCTCGAGTGCCAGCCACGTTCGGGGTGTAGGCTTCAGGCATGACAAACTTGGTGTTAGAGCACAGAGTTCAAGAGTTCTAGGGAGTCTATGAAGTCATGTCTGTAGAGTACCAGATATATGTGTGAAGTACACCACATCTATAATTAGGAGGTTGATGATGCCTTAAGCAGGTTGTCTATGGGTAGTACCGCCAATGTTAAGACAGAAAATAGAGATTTCGCGAAAGATGTGCATAGACTTGCACGCTTAGGAGTCCGACGGATGGATTCCACAGAAGGATTAGTAGTGGTGATGAATGGGGCTGAATCTTCATTAGTGTCACAAGTGAAAGAAACGCAAGACCACAATCTTATTTTGCTTGAATTCAAGGCAAATGTTCATAAGCAAAAAGTATTAGCTTCTGAACAAGGGGCAGATGGTGTATTGAGATATCAAGGTAAATTATGTGTACAAATGGTGGATGGACTCCAAGAGAGGATAATGTAGGAAGCTCATAGCTCTAGATATTCCATTCATCCGGGTTCCACAAAGATGTATCGCGATTTGAGAGAAGTTTATTAGTGGGGTATCATGAAGAAGGGCATTGTAGAGTTTGTTGCTAAGTGTATGAATTGCCAACAAGTTAAAGTGGAGCATCAAAGGCCCGGTGGTTTGGCTCAGAATATAAAACTTTTGGAATGGAAGAGGGAGATGATAAACATGAATTTCATCATAGGTTTGCCAAGGTCTCGTAGGCAGAATGATTCTATATGGGTGATTGTGGATCGAATGAAAAAATCAGTCCACTTTTTGCCGGTAAAGACTACCCATTCAGTAGAGGATTATGCCAAGTTATATATTCAGGAAGTGGAAAGACTTCATGGAGTCCTTGTTTCGATCATATCAGATAGAGGTGCACAATTTACTGCGCAGTTTTGGAAGTCATTCTAAAAAGGCTTGGGTTCAAAGGTGAACATAAGTAATGCCTTTCATCCTCAGGCAGATGGTCAACAAGAGCACACTATTCATACTTTATAAGATATGTTGAGGGCATGTCTGATTGATTTCAAAGGGAATTGGGATGATCACCTACCTCTCATTGAGTTTTCTTACAACAATAGTTACCACTACAGCATCCAGATGGTTCTTTATGAGGCTCTTTATAGGAGAAGATACAGATCTCTTATTGGATGGTTTGAAGTTGGTGAAGCAGAGTTGATAGGACTAGACTTGGTTCATTAAGCTATGGAGAAAGTAAAAGTGATTCAAGAGAGGTTGAAGTAGATGATTGGGTGTATTTGAAAGTTTCACCCATAAAGGGCTTTATGAGATTTGGTAAGAAAGGGAAGCTTAGTACGCGGTATATTGGCCCTTACAGAATATCCAAGGGATTGGCAAAGTAGCTTATGAGTTAGAGATACCACAAGAGTTAGCGGTGGTTCATCCGGTATTTCATGTTTCCATGTTGAAGAAGTGCATGGGAGATCCTTCACATATCATACCAATTGAAGATATTGTGGTCAAGGATAGCTTATCTTATGAAGAGATTCCAGTTCAGATTCTAGACCGCCAAGTTCGCAAGTTGAGGACTAAGGAAGTAGCATCAGTCAAAGTCCTTTGGAGGAACCAATTTGTTGAGGAAGCTACTTAGGAAGCTGAGGAAGATATGAACAAGAGATATCCACATCTCTTTCAAACTGGAGACATTCCAAATCAAGGTACTAATTCTCTTCTTAGTACTGTTTCATTTATAAGTTAGCATGTTATAATTACATTGCTTGTTGGGTGTTGAGCTGAATGTTAGACGTTACACCCTTAGCCTAGTAAGAGTAATCTCATTTGAGGACGAATGTTCCGAATGGGAGATATTGTAACATCTCGCAAATTGACATAACTAGGAAGAAGTCAAGAATTGGAAATAGTGATTGTTGGAAAATATATAAAAATTTGGAAAATTTGTTAAGTATGTTACGTTGAGTTTTTGGTCAATTTCAAACGATCCTAACTCCTAGCTCAGGATGATTTAGGTGTGTTTCCAGATATCGTAGGAAAGATCTTGGAATGATCTTTTAAACGCTGCTGAGTTTGCGCGATTCCGAGTTCGTATGAGTGAGTTATGTCCTTCGGGAGTTGGGCTGTTTGAATAAGGAAAGTCTAATTCGGATTTTTGAGAGGTAATTTAGCCTTTTTCTTACCTAATTATTCTAATTCGTTTTTAGGAGTTAATTGGGGTAAAAATAAGATTTTAGTCAGTTTAGAAAAGTTGAAGTTTCATGCTAGGGCTTGGAGAAAAGAGAAAAGAAGAGAAAGGAGAAGAAAAGCTCAAGATTCACCAAGATCGTGCGATTTGGTTGTGGATTTCGCGAAGGAATTAATCCTACAAGGTATGTGTGGCTTTCATAACGTTGGGTTCGTTCACCCACGTGCCAAACATGTTTATTTCAGTGTGAATTTGTCCTAAAAGAGTTTGAAAGTTGATGTTCTTGATATGTATTCTTGAATTTGATATTGTTCTTGAGTTGGGATGAAATTGAGAAGTTTTTGAGATCATTACGTCAAATTATTGAGTTGGTTAAAGTTAGGTTCTTAGGTACATTTGTTGGGTATCTGTATCTAAAAAGAATTTGGGAAAAGAAACCGAGTTTGGGTGAATTAGGGCTGGAAAACGAAGAAGAAATTTAGTCAGGCAACTCTGGGCACTGGCTCTGCGTCGTGGACTTTCTCCCCTGATATGGGGAAAATGATTTCGCAGAGCGGAGCGGTCACGAACCGTTCTACCTCAAAAAGTATTTTTGGGACCAAAAATTTAAATATCTCTCTGCGTCACGAATCCACCCTCAGACAGTGAAATTTTGATTTTTTTCTCATGTTTAGCTATCTAAAAACACTCATAAACATCATGAGATCTTTCCTATCACAAATCACAATCCTTGAATCGATAATTTAATTCAAGGAAATCTAAGAGTCAAGTCTAGAAGTTAAGAAGTAAGTTAAGAGAAGTTCATTAAAGTTTTTCAAAAGTCTTTCACAAACGTTTTAACTTTGTTTTAAGACTTAATTTCCGAGTTAAGCAAAGAGTAAATAGTTGAGTTCATATCTCAAAAAGCTATAAGGGAACTAAGTATTCCCAAGAGTTTAAAATGTTTTCACATTTGACAAAAAAGGGAACATCAATTCCAAGAGAGCTATAAAGCTATGTTTTGAGTAATTATCTCAAACCAAAGAAATAAGTTTGTTTTAAAAACATATGAGCTAAGTATATTTTGGGAGTAGTATTGAGCACGGATATTGGGATGCGAATTCATATTAACTCAAGTCTCCATAAACCATGTAGCCATCATGGGTAGTAAAGGATTATACTTTTTAGATGACTCCTTAAGATGCTTTTAGCATACACTAGTGGATCCACTTAATTAAGCGCTCTATATGGCGGCAAAGTATAAGACAGTTCTAGCAGTGTGGGCAAGATATTTTATCACCACTTATGCTCATAGTGGTGGTTGTCGGTTGTAGAAACTCCCACATAAACTATATTTTTCACGCCCCAAGACTACCCCCGAGACGCAGAAACTGGACCTAGGACCACGAGTGATCCCAAACTAACCCTACTAGCATGATCATGAGCATACTAAAGATAATAAACTGATGCGGAAGCTAAATCATAATTTATAATGAAAAGATTGGGAATACCCATTTACTATAACTGAGATAAATGATAACTGATGAGTTTAATACAAAGAAGTTATTAACCCAATACTAAGCTGAATCTAACTATGTCTGAAATAAGCCTCTAAACTGACTAGAACTGTTGGGACATGCCCCAACTAGATCTAGCAGAACTGAAACTAAAAGACTGAAAGCGATAAAGATAATCATGTCACTGGTCCTCGAAGAATGAGGACTCACCACTGATGCTGCTGAACTGAAGATCGGGA